>BCKQ01000027.1:41239-108408 GCA_001600695.1 Ascoidea asiatica
ATTATATCAATCAATTAATTCATTATTAAATCATTATTAAATCATCACTAGAACATGTTTAATTCTTAATTTATGGTTAAGATTTTCCTGAATTAATTAAAGATTCCAATATTTATACTTCTTTCAATATTAATTTATCTGCTCACATTTGATTCTTATGATTAAAATAACAATGATTATCATTTCTTCTATTATGATATTGAATTCTAAGTTCAAGTATAATTCAATTCTTCAAAGCTTCATAAATTAGCATAAAATTTAAGATTTAAAAATCATAATCGTTTGATATCATCTCAAAATAGTTATTCYCTAATTTTTGAAAAATTAATTAAATGCAGTTTATATCAACATTATCCAAAAATTATCTTTATTRTATCCCTAARTTAAATTAAAAATCCAGCAATTATATTTTATTTATAATTAATTCTATTTTAATTTGTTGACTCAAATAACATTAATCATTGCTTCTTATATCATAATTTAAGCTATAGCTAATACCATTATACAATCTAATATCACTACTTAAAATAGTGAAATTAGAGTACAGTTCCTAAAACAATGAAAGGTAATTTTTTTCAAAAAACTATCAGAGAATACCAACCAATTCAATTCAAGTCAATATATTAATTATGGTATCTACTCCAATAACAGCTTCGCATTTCATTAAATAGCATTTCAATTTCTTAACATAATCTTTGATTTTTTACATCAAATTCATATTTATCTTAGGTTATTTTTTCCTAAATAATTTCATCTAATAAGTAAATTTAGAAATGTCTTATTTCTAATTGCTGCTTCAAATCATATYTAAATATTATTAAGCACCATATGAGCTTATAATAATAAAAATTATTAAACTATCACCGGGAAATTCAATTCAATTAGTGAATACTTAAAGCTGTTTTTTTCCTTTAAATTTATCATTTTAATTTATTGAATTTACTAATTTAAGATATAATTCCATAAAATTATTTATGTTATTAGATGAAAATCTGGCTTTTAGATTATTTAATTAATAACTTATTGGATTTTTCTCTCCCAATTACGAATATCCTTTAAATTCATTGATCAAAATTATTTTTTTGAAGCAGGTTGTTTCATYTAAAAAAAATTAATGAATCTTTTATTGTTCTTTTTAAAAATAGATTTAATCTAATGATCATTATTTTATTTACTTCAGTTATAAATGGTCTAGAAATTCAATCAATAAAAATACAATTTCAAAACATAAATATTGAAAATCATTGAATTGATATCATTGAATTGATATCATTGAAGCTTTTGAATTTTTTAAAAAATGAAATTAAGTAACTCTGCTAGCTTATAAAATTCTTCAAGTTCTTCTTCTAATGTGCTATTTTCATCATCTTGTCTTTTTTATTGGCTCTTAGTTTAAATTACTTTAAGTGATTGATGCAGTTCTTCAACTATAAGATTGATTTGAATTTAAAGATTTATTCATTATTTATGATGAAGTAGAGCTTTGTTTTCTTTTAAATTCAAGTAAAAATAGAGTATAATATTTTTTTTGATAATATTTTCTATATTTTCTAATAGAAGTTTTTTTAATTTGATTACTTTCTTGTCTTTCTAAGATTTACTAAGAATAGATAAGTTTGAAAAAAAAAACCGTTTGAGATTTGTTTAAAAAAAAGGGAAATATTCAAGAATTTTGTATTTAAAATTCATTTTGAAATTCATTTTGAAAGTTAAACGAGATGARATTATTGATAATAAATGATAATAAATGATAATGAATGATTATGATGGAATTGATGAGATTGAATAATAATAAAATAAAATAAAATAAAAATGAATTGAGAGAATCATCCAAAATGAAGCAAAAGTCATAATCATTTCATAAAATATTATTGTTTTATAAAGAAATAGTCATTTATGATACAGAATAGAGATAATTATTTTAAAGTTTTCTTTTTATCTATCTACATAAGTATCTAAGTATCTAAGTATCTAAGTATCTAAGTATCTAAGTATCTAGGAATTACCAAATATTTCAAATTTATCATCATGTAAAGAATTTGAAAAAGCTAGAGATGGTGATAATAATGATTCTGGAAATATTAATGAATTATCAAAAGAAGGATTATATGGAATATTTACAAACAATTTATAAAATACAGATTCAAACTCCTCATTTTACTTTGAATAAAACATTTTAACATTATAATGGATTCTACAGGTTTATTGTTTTAGGCAAGTGATATGAAATTAAAATAGAGGCGTTGTTGCAGTCATGTGACCTGGAGAAAATAAACAATGAAATGAAAAGAGAATGAAAATTGAAATTGAAATTGAAATTGAAATTGAATCCTGGTCACGAGCAGTCTTGTGTTCCGAGGTCTAAACCGAGGAGGATTTCCCGAAATGGAACTGACTTTGAAATTGTATGAAAACTCACTTATTAACAATATCAATAATAATAATAATAATAATAATATCAGTATCTGTTAGTCAATATAAAGATAATCAATCAATTGATATATAAACAAGTAAATAATCAAACAACAACCGCCAATATCAATAACCCCCAATATCAATGGAAGCATATAATCAATTAATTCAACCTACAAGAATAAATAAATCTTTAGTTTGTAATTTTACTTCATTAAATTATCAAAATTTAATAATTAGTAAAGGTACTTTACTTCAAATTTTTAAAATAATTTCAATTCCAATTTCAAAAAAAAAAAAACTTTCATTAATAACTGAATATAATTTACAAGGTCTAATTACTGATATAAAATTATTAAAATTAAAAACTTCTTCAACTTCTTCAACTTCTTCAACTTCATCTGAATATAATCTTGATAAAATTATAATCTCAACAATATTTGCAAAAATTTCAATAATTAAATGGAATTTTAATTTAAATCAAATTGAAAATTTATCTTTACATTATTATGAAAATTTTTATTTAAATTTAAATTATTTTAAAAATTTTAATAATTTAAATTTTAATAAAAAATCAATAAATTTATTAATTGATCCAAATTTTAATTGTTTAATTAATTATTTTAATGATTATTTAATTATTTTACCATTTAAACAAAATGATGATGATGACTTAGATGATGATGATGATGATGATGATGATGAWGAAGAAGAGTTAGACGCTGATGAATTAGACGCTGATSATATTCATAGCGCTTATACTACTAGTATCGGCGCTAATATTAAAGATGATCAAGATAATAAAGGTAGAAAGAAAATAAAGAAATTAAAATCTAATGAAAATCAAATATTTAATTCAAAAGATGTAATTGAAATTAAAGTAAATCCATTATCAATGGAAGAAATTTATAAAAATGATTTAATTCAATTACAAAAACAATCAATTTCTTCTTGTCTTAAACCATTCTCTCATTCAATTATATCAAAAAATTCAACTTCAACTTCAAATTCAAATTCAAATACAAACTCAGATACAACTTCAAATACAAACTCAGATACAGATTCAATCTCAGATTCACATTCAGATTCAGATTCAGATTCAGATTCAGATTCAGATTCAAACTCAAATATAGAAGGTGATGATAATAATAATAATAATAATAATAATTCAAAAATACTTAAAAATTTAAAATTAAATAAAACTATAAAAAAAAACTTAATTTCAAACTTATCTAAACATGATGATGATTTATTTTATAATAAATCTTTTTATTTACATTCCTCAGATATTGATCCAGAAATTAATAATATTATAGATATGAAATTTTTAAATTCTTACAGAGAACCAACTTTATCAATATTATTTTCACCAAAAAAAACTTGGAGTGGAAATTTATTAAAAATTAATAAAAATTTAAAATTAATTATAATTTCAATAAATTTAAATTTAAAATCAATTAATAAAAAAAATTTAAATATTACAAAAATTATTCAATTTAATAATTTACCATATGAAATTTTTAAAATTTTTAATTTAAATAATTTTTTAAATAATGGTACTTTATTAATTGGTACAAATCAATTATTACATATAGATCCATCAACTGGAATTTTAAATTATTTTCCAATAAATAAATTTGGTTTAATTTCAAATTTAAATAAATTTAATAAAAATAATAATTTTATAATTAATAAAAATTTAAATATAAATTATAATTTAAATTTAGAAAATTCAATTTTTAAATATTTAAAAAATTTAAATAAAATTTTAATTATCACTCAATTTCAAGGCTTTTTTTTATTAAATTTACAATTTGAAGGTAGATCTTTAAAAAAAATTAATATAAAAAAATTAAATAATTTTATTAATAATAATTATTTAATTTCTAAATTTTCTTCTCCAACTACAGTTTCATTATTTAATAATAATTATGAAAATTTAATTTTCATGGGTTCTTTAGATGGTGATTCAATTTTAATGGAATGGAATTATCATGATATTTTAGATTCATCTAATAATAATAATAATAATAATAATAAAAAATCTATAAAAGAAATTGAAAATAAAGAAGTAACAAAAGAAATTAACAAAGAAATTACTAAAGAAATTGAAGAAGTTGATACTGATGAAGAAGATTCAAATGAAACTATAAATAAAGATGATATTTTCATCAAAGAACAATCAAATTCAGATGATGATTCCTCAGATGAAGATTTATATTCTGATGATGATGATGATGATGATATTCAAGAAATTAATAAATTAAATAATAATAATAATACTTCTTCATTAATTGATAAAAGTAATGATCCAACAAAAGATCTTTTTTTTAAAATTCAAGATATAATTTTAAGTTTTGCTCCAATAACTTCATTTACTGTTGCACCTTTATCTCCATATAAATTTATTAATGGTTTACCAAATCCAAATCATAATGAAGTTTCTTTAATTACAACTACTGGTTCTCATAAATCTTCTGCAATAACTTTATTTCATTCTTCTATACAACCAATAATTAAATCAACTTTAAAATTTAATGATGAAATTTCAAATATTTGGACTTTAACAACAAAATCTGTTTTAGTTACAAGAAATAAAGGTATAAAATTAGAAAAAAATTTTAATTATTTAATTACAACTAATTATAATTTATTAAAAAGTGATATATATTTAGTTAATGATAATTTTAGAAATTGGACAAAATCTTCATTTATTAGAAATGATTATACTGTTCATATAAGTTTTATAAATAATGAAAGAAATATTCTTCAAATTTGTAAAAAAATTATATATTTATTTGATTTAAATTTTAGATTATTATTTTCTTTAAAAATTCAAGATATTAAAATTAATGATAATAATTTAATTGAAAATACAACTTCTGATGAAATTAAATCAATTGAAGATTTTAGATTTGCAGAAATTTATGAAAATTATATTTTATTAACTACATTAACTGGTGGGGTTAAAATTTTAAAATTTAATCCTGAAATTTTAGATAATAAAGATAAAAAAAATATATCTCCATTTAATATTATAAAATTACCATCATTTTTAGATGATATTTTAATTACTTCTGGTACAATTTCAAATTCAAAATTATTTAAATCTATTAATGATGTTAATTCAATTATTAAATTTATTACTAAAAAACGTAAATTTAAAGAACATATATCTTTAACAATTGAAGAAAAAGAAGAAAATTATGATTTAAAAGATATTGATGAAATTGATGAAAAGGGTATATTAATATTATTAGTTACTGGTGATAATAGAATTGTAATATTTAAACCAAATCATGAAGAAAAAACTTTTACTTTAAATGATATATCAAATTTAACAAATATGTTAAGTTTAAATTTTTTTGATGTAAATTTAACAAATGATGTTGATCCATTTATAAAACAAATTAAACTTATTTCATTAGGTGATAAATATGAACAAAAAGAATATTTAATAATTTTAACAATTGGTGGAGAAGTTTTTATTTATAATATGTATTGGGATTATAAATTTAATATTATAAAATTTTTAAAACAAGAAGATTTACAAATTACTGGAGCTCCAGAAAATTCATTTTCTTATGGTACAAAATTAGAAAGAAGATTACAATATATTGAAAATTTTAAAAATGGTTTAAAAATTTGTTTTATTACTGGAATTATACCATTTATAATTATTAAAGAATATCAATCATTACCAAGAATTTTTAAATTTACAAAATTTCCATCAATTGCATTTGCAAGATTTAAATATAAAACATCATTTATTAAAAGAAAAAATAATAATAATATTTTAAATTATGTTGATGAAGGATCAGATTTTATATTTGTTGATATTTCAAAAAATGCAAGAATTTGTTCAATACCATATGAAAATCTTGAAAATTATATAAATTATCAAAAAGAAATTTTAAAAGATGATGAAGGTAATGAAATTGAAAATGATGAAAATGAAGATGATGAAAAAAAAATTAAAATTTATAATTATGGTAATGGATTACCTATAGTTAAAATTCCAATAAAAGATTGTGTAAAATCAATTGGATATCATCAAACTTCAGAAACTTTTATTTTAAGTACATATAAATCAATTCCATATGATTCATTAGATGAAGATAAAGAAAAAATAGTTGGAGGTGAAGATGATAAACCAAAAGCATTATCATATAAAGGATGTATAAAATTAATTTCACCAATAAATTGGAAAGTTATAGATAAAATTGAATTAGAAGATAATGAAGTTGCATTAAATGTTAAAAGTGTATTTTTATATACAGGATCAATAAATCAAAAAGATTCAGAAGAAAGTTTATTTGAACAACAAATGAAAATGATTTCAAATCAAAATCAAAATCCATTTGGAATTTTAAATTCAGAAGAAGAACAATTAAAAAATCAAGAAAAATTAAATAATCGTAAAAAAAAAGAAGTAATATTATTTGGTACTGGATTTGTAAGAACAGAAGATTTAGTTTCAAATGGAGCATTTAATTTATTTGATATTATTGATGTTGTACCAGAAATTAATAAACCATATACAAATCATAAATTTAAAGAAATTTTTAAAGAAAAAACTAAAGGTGCAGTTACTGCAATTTGTGATGTTAGTGGTAGATTTTTAGTTTCTCAAGGTCAAAAAATTATTGTAAGAGATTTACAAGAAGATAATACAGTTGTTCCAGTTGCATTTTTAGATACTTCAATTTATGTTAGTGAAGCTAAATCATTTGGTAATTTAATTATTTTAGGAGATGTATTTAAAAGTGTTTGGTTAGTTGGATTTGATGCAGAACCATATAGAATGATGTTATTAGGTAAAGATGAAGGTAATGGAAATTTAGATATTAATTCAGCAGAATTTTTAATTCATAATACTGGATCCAATAACATGAATAATAACATGAATAATAATATGAATAATATGAGTAATATGAATGGTATGGGTAATATAAATAATAATGGAAACAATAATGGAAATGATGAATTATTTTTGGTATGTTGTGATAATGAAAATATTTTACATATTTTACAATTTGATCCAGATGATCCAAAATCTAAAAATGGATCAAAATTAATAAGAAAAAGTATTTTTAATATWAATACAGTAACTTCAGCAATGAGATATATTCCAAAAAAACCGAATAATTTAAATTTAAATAATTTAAATAATTTAAATATAAAAAATGAATTTGAAGTTATTGGTACAAATATTGATGGATCAATATATTCRATAACTCCATTAAATGAATCTCAATATAGAAGATTATATATATTACAAGAACAATTAATTAATTTTAAAAATTCTAAAATTTTAAATTTTAATCTTTTTAAATTAGGTTTAAATTTTAAAGCAAATAGATTATTACCATTAATTATAAAAAATTATTCAAATTCTAATTTTTTATATAATTCTAATTATTCAGAAAATACTAATGGAAATTTTGGTAATAGAATGATAATTGATTTTGAAGTTATAAAGAAATTTATAAAATTAAATGAATTTCAAAGAGTTAAACTTGGTTATAAAGTTGGTAAAAATCTTTATCAAGATATTTGGAAGGATATTATAGAAATTTTATTATATGGATTCTAGTATTTASTTTTTTAGACTTAGTTTTTGTATATTTTGTATCTTTATCTGTAATTAAAATCATCAATTAAAAATCATCAATCAAAAACCACCAAACAAACCTTCTTTTGAATTTATTTCGAGTGTTTGCAATAAAATAAATAAAAAAACAGTTATCAGATCCGTGGTYCGGTTGTGTCGGATGCGGATTATCCGCGTTCTTTTTTTTTTGTGTTTTGAAAACAAAAACAAAAAGAAATTAAAATGAAATGAATTTGAAATGACAAGAAATGAGAAGAGTTGAGATGAAAGCAGAGTTTGAGTTGAATTGGATTGAAGAAAGGTGAGAGAGATCAATTGAGTGTAATTCTTTGGTAGTACTTTGGTAATACTTTATAGAGCAGTCATATGTCAGTGTGGAAGTTAACACAATCAAATAGAAATGGGAAACAAAAAGACAAAGAAAGTGGCCACCAGAGCCAACACTTTCACCACCACCAACAACAACAACAACAGTGCCAATTCAACTGCTGTCAGTTTTGGATCAGTCAGTAAGAAATCAGTTTCATGGAAAGATAATTCTTCAATAACTACAGTTTCTTCAAATGATTCATTGAAATCAAAATACTTATCCAGTGAAAAATCAACCACTASCAATAACAATAGCAATGGTAATTCTTCTTCTAAGAAAGAGAAAACAACAACATTATCATCATCTTCTTCTTCATCAACAATAAATGGAATTACAAATTATAATAAACTTCATAAAACTTTATCATTACCAAATGATTTAAAATATACTCCAGAATTTAGAAAATTTAATTTTTTAAAATTACCATTTCATTATTTATTTAATTTAATTTATTTAATTTATTTTAAAAAATTAAATTCTAAAGATTTATCAATATCTGAACTTAATAATATTTTAATAAATTCCATTTTTTTTAATCTTATTGGTCAAATAATTTGGATATTTATAATTAATAAAAATATAATTAAATTAAATGAAAATGTATCTTCAAATTCAAATTCAAATATAATTACTAAAAATATATTAAAAAAAAGAAAAAATGGTAGTAATAATAATAATTTATCATTGGTTTTAATTTCAACTTCAATTTTCTTAAGTTTTTTATCTTCATTTATAATATTTATAATTTTAATTTTATTTGGATCACCAATAAATTCATTTAAATTTCAAACATTTTTAATTTCTTTAAATTTATCAAATTTAATTATATTACCATTAATATTAATATTTGAATTTAATTATAATTATTGGTTTTATTTATTAAATCATGAAAATGAAAAAATTTTAAAATATTATTTAAAAAATCCAATTTATTTAATTTCAATTTTTATAATCTTAGCTACTTGGATCTCAACTTTTACTTTTATTTTAGATTGGGATAAAAATTGGCAATTATATCCAATTCCATTAATTCTTTCAAATTATATTTCCGGATTTTTAGCTTCTTTAATTATTGTTATTTATAATTTCTTTAATATATAATTTATATAATATAATACTTATATTTCATATTTCATATTTTCTGTTTTTTTTTATTCTTTTTATTAAAAAACAATAAATTATTTCCTTTTTTAACATTCTTCAGTTTTTGTTTCATTTTTATTTCTTCTTCTTCTTCACTATCCATATCATCATTATCATTAATTGATACTTTATTATTATTATTATCATTTTCAAGTTTATTTCTAATATTTTTAATATTTTCTCTTCTCATATTATTCTTTATAGATATTAAAGCTATTGAATCTCCTTTATTAATCCTATATTTATCCTTATTATTATTATTATTAGTAGTACCACCACCATCACCAAATTCTTTTCTTCTTTTCTTTAAACTTATTTGATTTAATTGATTTTCATTATTCAAGAAATCTTCAATTGTTYTAATTTTTATTTTTTTTTCTTTCTTAAATTTCTTATTCTTATTATTACCTTTATAATGATTTTCTTCTTCACTAGAATCTGAATCATTATTTCGTTCAAGTGATAATCCTGAACCTGGTTCAATTATTGGTAATTTCATAAAATCATAATGACTTTCAAATTTATTATTRTTGTTATTATTGTTATTATTGTTATTATTATTAACTTCTTTATTATCAGAAGATGATCCTAACCATGATAATATTTTATTCTGTTGATCATTGATTTTCTCTTGAAACTCTAGCTGACGCTGTTTATTCTTCTTAACTTCTTCACTTATATTCTGCTTTATTCTCCCAGACATCTTTCCTTCTTTGTTTATTTATATATTTCTTCTCTTCATTCCCTCTTCAATTTCATTCTTTTTTTATTTTTATTTCTTTTTTTTGACCTTTTTTTTTAAATTTTGACATTTTTTATTTTCCGGATCCGAAACACCAAATCCAGACTGCGGAAATTGTTTTTCCATCCTCAGTGGCGTATTTTCCACCAGCCACGTTTTTGTTTTTGTTTCCGTGGCTTTGAATGTTTACAAATAAACTCGAATAAACTCGAACAAACTCGAATAAATTGAAATAAAATAATGAAATTTGATTGACTTSAATTGATTAATGAAAGAATTATGAATTAAAAAGCATGTATTAGAATAATTCATGTATTAAATAAATGTTAAAACAGTTTTAGATTAAAAGAACAAAATATGAATCTAGTTATATAAAARATTTTATGCCGAATTGAAAGAAGCTAATGAACATTACAGCTGAGCAAAATAATAAATTAATAAGAGAAATGGAAATTTTAAAAATAAAAATAATTTGAAAAAATAAAAGTAAATTGAAAAAGAGAAGATGAAGAATAGTTAAAAACTAGAATTTGAATTTGAAATTGATATCAAAAAGTAAAATGAATAAAATAAAATAAGTTTTGAAATAATTATGAAGTTGATAAAATGTTTTAAAAATGTATTATTTATCTCCAGGTGTAGCAATAACATTTTGTAATGAAGTTTGTTCTTTTTCTCTAAAATATGCATCTTCTTCTGCATCAATAACATCTTTATAAAAAAATAAATCAACATCTTCTGATGGTAAAATTTCTGTTTTATATCTAAATTTATATCCAAGATATAATCCAAGAATTATTGGTATACCAATATATCCACAAATAAATGATTTATAATCAAAATCTGTACCTTCTCCAAGATCTAAAAAAACTGTATAATTTTTTATAATAACTAATAATAATACCATAAATATACCAAAATATGTTGTATATGGTGCTCCTGGTGCAACATAATATAATTCTTTTTTTCTATCAATACCTTGTGCTTCAAGTGCTTTTACAAATCTTAAATGTGAAACTAAAATACTAAACCATGCAAAAAATCCAAAAACTGTTGTAACTGAAACAAAATATGTAAAAATATCTGAGGATGATGTTGCTGCATTCATATATCCTAATAATGTAAATGACGATGTAAATGCTAATGCATATAATGGTACTCCTCTTTTATCTGTATATGAAAATACTTTTGGTGCCATTTGTGATATTGATAATCCATATAAAGCTCTAGTGGAAATATAAATATCTGCATTTGATGCTGAAAATACAAATATTAATATACATGCATTAATAATATGTGGTAAAATACTTATACCAGCATTTGTAACTGCAATAACAAATGCAGAAGATGCTGCTGATGATGATGTACCACTTTTTGCTAATGTTGTATCATTTGAAGCAATATTCATTCCTAATAATAATGATAAAATAATATAAATTGAAACAATTGGCCAATAAATTAAATTATGTGCTTTATAAATATTTCTTCTCATTGGTGATGCAGTTTCTCCAATTGCAATAACATAAGATTCTAATCCCATCATTGTATAACAAACTGGTAATAAACATGCTAAAAATGCTGCAAATCTTCCAGGTGCTCCTTCTATAGTTTTATAATCTTTAAATGCTCCAGGTTCTTTCCAATATCTAAATCCAATTCTATCATGATTTGGTCCTCCACCTAATGTTAAAACTAAAAAAATAAATATAAATGCAATTAAAACTATAATTTTAAATCCAGAAAGATAATTTATAATTCCTGCATATGTATTTACACCTAAATAATTACATGCAACATCAATAATTATAAAAAATGTTACCCAAACTACTGGATTAACTGTATCTCTATCAACCCAATATTGTACTGCTGCTGCTCCTGCTGACATTTGTGATGGTGCAACTAAAATATATTTACATAAATATGCAACTCCTGTTGCAAATCCAAATGCTGGATCAACATATCTTGATCCATAACCTGAATATCCATCTGGTAATGGTATATATGTTGCCATTTCACATAAKGATGTTAAAACAATATAAACAACAACTGCAATTAATAAAAATGCAATAAATAAACTTCCTGGTCCTGCTGTTTTTAATGCACTTGCTGATGATATAATCATACCTGTACCAACTGATGATGATAATGCTAAACCTGCTAATGATCCATAACCTAATTTATGAACTAGTCTATGACCTTCGGAAATTGCTAATGGTTTACTTGTAACTTGATGTAATTCATATGAAACTTGTCTATATAATGTTGATGATGTACTACTTGTATCTATTGATGCATTATCTGTTGTTTCATTAGTTCTTGAAATATTTGGAATTATATTATCATCTTTTTTATTTCTTTGATTATTAATTGTACTTGAATTTCCTTGACTTGTAGAAGCTGAATAATTTCCATCCTCATCTTGTTGTTGTTGTTTAAAAATATTATTTATTAACATATCATCATTATTATCTATACTTGTTTTATCTTCATTAGTATCTATATTATGAACATCTTCACTATTACCATGATAAAATGAATTAAATGAATTTCTTCTATTTAAATTTGGTGATGAAGATCTATGATTTAACTTGTAATTATCATTTTTTTTATCGTCTACTCCAGAATCTTCATCATAATTATTATTAATATTATTATTATTATTATTATTATATGAATAACCTGCCATTTTTTTTTATTGTGTTATTTATTATATATTTATTAAAGGTTGAAATAATTAATATAGGTATTAATAACCAATATTTTTTCTTTAAAATCTTATTATTTATTATTTTGATTTCCTTTGAAATTATTTGTTGATAAGTATCTAAAGTTTGAAAAAGAAATTAAAATACCTCAAATTTAAAGGAGACCCAAAAAGATTGAAATTTATTACTGTTTATATTAATCGATTAAGGAATTAATATAAGACAAGTCAAAAATAGAAAGGAGTACTTATATATATTTATATATAAAGTATTAATAATTACAAGGATTGAAAAAAAAAGACAATGGGATTGAAAAGACAATGAAAAAGAAAAAAAGAAGTGAAATAGGTGTAGTTAAATACAGTCTAATATGAAGATTGTAAAAGAAAAAGAGAGGAATAAAAAGATAAAAAGATAAAAAAGAATACAACGTTTTAATTGAAAAAAAAAAAGTTGAATAATAGATAAAGTTAAAAGAGAATGTAAAACAAATTTAAGTCAAGGCGAGACCATAAATATTAATAAGTTAATACAATATTTTACAATAATTAAATTTGTATTTGATTTGAATTCTTTTCAATTACAATATTAAATTGGGAGAAATCAGGGGGGTTACTAAGGCTGAAGAAGTTAATAAAACCTTTCAAATAAATATTTATATTGAGTAAGAAGATAAATGATAGTTAACAATCAATTAAAACGCGAATTAAAGTAATCATAATCGTTCAAATTTTAAATCAAAATYAGAGAGTAACTTAGAAATTTAGTAAATTCGAACTTTAGTAAAGATTATTAAAGATTATTAGATTAGTAAAATATCTTAAGTGAAATAAATAAGATTCGAATTTTTAAAAAAGAATATTTCTATACACACTGTACATATAAATTATTAAAAAATAATGGTAAAGATAAAATAAATAATAATTAAAAACGTCGATCAATCAACTGAGGTTTATTAAATGAATAAATTTAGCCTATTTTTTTCGAATTGTTTTATCAAATGTTTCGTTGTTAGGTCAATAATGAGTTAAAAGTTGGGAAGTTTTTAATATTGTGCATTATTGTTAATAATTTAACAATATAACAATATAAATATTACGATATGGCAATATTAAATAATTAATTGATTCATAAATTAATTATTTTATGTGAGTATTTAGATCAGTAGTCATGTTTATGAACTTTATTAAAGAATCATTGGTGAAACTGGAAAGTTGATTTTATTCAAGTAAGACAAATAGTATGAGAGAAATTTAGTTGAAATCATATTTAATAGTAACAAAGGAAATATGTTATATCATTTTATCACTGAATTATATTGTATTGAAGTTGAAATTGAAAAAAAAATGGTTGCTTTAATTGTGAAATGATATTTATAGTTTTTTAATATAATAATATACAGTATATTAAATATATGAACTATGAGAAATGAGATATTGAATATGAGAAATGATGAATTTAATGATTATAATTTCTCAAAAGATTGATTTTATTTAAATTTCAGTATAATTTTGGGCGAAACTTTTAGATTTATTTATAGGCGTAGAATTTTGATTTTTTTTTGTAATTTAAATTGAAGAAAATTCCAAATGAAGAGAAAAAGAAAGAAGAATAAAAAGAAGATCAAGAAAAATCAATTTCGGCATTTATGGAAACCTTTGTGGAAACCAATTTTTTGATTTTGAATAGTGCTAATTAAATTACTACAAATAACAAAATTTTAAGGAGTTTCAAAAAAATGTAACTGGGGGACGTTTTTTGTAAATCTTTTGAATAAAAGCCAAGGAATAAAAGCAAAAAAAAAAAAAACGAAACAATTTGAATGAATTGAAAACACAATGAATAATCGTCTTTGAAACTGTTGATCGGTTTTGATTATTTTACTTTGTTTAGCTGTTTGATTCGGTTGTTCGTATCTTGAAAATTTGGCTGCTTTTGTAGGATTATGTGAAAGTGAATTCAGATAATTTCAAGTAATACTGATAGTTCTTATCTTTTCTTTGGTTGTTCTTCTTTTTGCAGTTCTTCTTCTTCTTCTTCATCTTCAGACAGATCAAGAGATAGAGTAATTGAAAGTATCTCTTCACAATAAAGGCCCAGACAAAATTCTTAAGTTTATAATCGCTCAAATAAAAGTGTCGCCATTAAATATTCCCTATGGAATTTTGGCCGGTGGGTGGTGGGCTTATGCTCCATCGTTGCACTGGTCACAAACGTAAAAACGCCTCGACCCTAAAAAAAAATAACACAAAGGAATTTTCCGAAGAAAAATAAGAAAAACCGATGAAACGCAGTGATTTACTGGCAAGCATTGGCCGGGTTACGGCATCTGCCGTTGTGTCGTTTAACTTAAAATTAAATTCCTCCGGTGCCAAAAAAAAAAAAATCCCTGAACATCCGTTCCCGGATTAACCAGCAGGGTGGGTAGTCGTACGGTAAAGTATAAAAATACAAAAAACTGTATGTAACGGTATGACAGCGGCTTAGTGGGACCAATGCTCTTCTTTTATGGAGCTGCATCCCCGCTGGCACGTGTTGTAAAAGTGGAAAATACGGGATATCATGACCTATTTGGTAATGTTTAAGTATTCAATGTGGCTGTGGATGGCGTATTCTTATCACGTGTAATATYATTAGTATTATTTCTTGGCTGTTGATCCGGAACTTGGCTTTTCCACGGATAGAATTCATTTGATTGCAACTTTAACTGAGAAATCCGTGCAAGGCAATCAGTAAGCTTACGAAAACATAGGCATTTCATACTATTTTATTTCAACACAATTGGCTCTTTTCTTTTCACTTTTATTTCTTTTATTTGGGCTTTTTCACTTTATTATAATAATTTCACTATCAATTTAATTTTCATTACACAGTTTAATAATAATTATTATTATTATCAACTGAATATCTAGTTATCAGAATAACAATAGGTGATTTATCAAAATAGTATTGTTTTCCGAATTATGAATAACTAATTGAAAAAAAGTATTTACATATTTCCGAACTTTTCAATAGGCAAAATTTTCAATGAAATTTTAAAACAAATGAGCGCCTATTGTTTTCTCTTGAAMAAAAGTGTTATGTCATAAATTATAAAAATGATAATTAAATTCGCCTGAATTTGTTACTCACAATGAATTCAATTCAATTCAGTTGAATTCACTTAAATCAAATACTTTCACAATTTGCTGCTTTGTTTAAAATGAATAATTCACTATGGCTCAAGTAGTGTTTTTTTCTACACCTTAAACTGATTCTCTAATAGTTTTCCCAGTTATGAATTGAAATCAGTTTCTGTTTTTCTATTCTTTATTATTAACCAATATTGGGAAATATTTAAATTCTTCTTGGAGTTACAAAACCGAAATTAAAGAATAAGAATAAAGTTTTACTTCAGAACTCCTCCGCCTTGGAAATAATTTAATTTTAATTATCCACCGCTCACTCGCTCAACGGCCAACGCATGCAGTGCTTAATAAAAATTGTTTTGTAATATAAATGCAGGTAATTTAATGTATGTTATCGTACCTTGTACATCTGTGTACACCCTCCTAAAATAAAACCTTATAACTTCATAAAAATATAACTTTATAAAATAAAATAATCTCATAAAATATATTTCAGTGTTTTGAGGATTCTTAAAATCTTTTTAAATTAATAYCCCCCTACTGTCTGTCCTACTGTCTTAATATAATCAACCTCAATCATTTATTRAACTCTTCAACAAAACAAGTTTCTTTTATAATTCTACAATAAATATATAAAATATAAATCAAAATTGAAGTATATCAGATTATTCTCACTTGAAATAAACGCATTTATGTAATAAAATTATTTTTTTCTTATTGATAGTTTCATTAGTATTACTTTCTTGAAAAACTTTCAATAACCAACTTATGTAACTCAACAACGTCTTYATAAACTTGCTTGTTAGTCTTATGGATAACAACTAACTTACAAAAATCAATTTTCGTTAATTAGCAACCTTCAAAATTTGACTTTCTTTTTTAAGCGAACCTTCATTTGTCCKGATTCTTTTTTTACTTTTATGTTTTCTTTTTTTTTCAAATAATTAAATCTTTAAAATTATGATCAACTTTGAAATGATAAACCCTTTTTTTCTTGTTTTTTACCTTAATTTTTTCCTTAATCTTTTTAAAAATTCAGTTATAATTTTTTTAAGATTCTAATCAATCTCAAAACTCTGAAAATTAATGTTTTGTTAACAATTGGTATTTATAATATTCATAATTATCGAATACCTGCCCTAAATCTAAATAAGTAACTTGAATTCAATTAAAATCATACTAACATTCAATAACTTAGGTTAATATGAAACTAAACTATTAAAAACAGCATGAATTATCCCTACTTCAATCATCCTTTTGAATTTTGATCTTCTTATATCAATATAAAACATCATTCAAACTTCAATTATCAATTATCAATATCTGATCAATTCAACAACAAACAGATAAAAGATAAGTAAATGAAAATTAAAAAGGTAATAAGTCGGTTATTAGTATATCCGGGTTGGCTATCACATGATTATTCCGTAATTGACCGTATCTAAACTTTCTTTGTTACCCTTTTTGTTTTTTGCCTTTTTTAACATTTCGATGGCAAAAATCATTGTAATTTCAAATTAATCTAATAAAAAACAAGTAATAAGTAATAAAGAATACCTCTACAACTTAATCAAGATTCAATTGAATAGATTAATAACCAAAAGGTTAAGATAAATATTCATATTTAAGTTTTAAACATAATTCATCTCTAATATTTCTAAAAAATGCCATCTAAAACTGTATTACAAGGTAGAGAACTTGTTTCTCAAAAAAATTTTCAAGAAGCTGAATCTTTATATTTATCTATATTAACAACTAAATCTGATGGTATTATTAATGATCATTCTATTCAAGAAAAAGAAGATTCTTTATTAGATCTTGGTAAATTATATCAAATTACAAATAATTCTCAAAAATTATATCAATTAATACCAACTTCTCGTCAAGTTCTTTTAACTGTTGCAAAATCAAAAACTTCAAAAATTATTCGTCTGTTAATTGATTTATTTAATGAAATTCCAAATTCAATTGATACTCAAATCTTAGCAATTAAAGATTCCATTGATTGGGCTAAAAATGAAAAAAGATCTTTTTTAAGACAATCTTTACAATTAAAATTAGCTCAATTATATTTTCAAAAATTTTATTTTAATGATTCTTTACAAATTATTAATTCTTTAACTTCTGAATTAAAAAGATTAGATGATAAAAATACTTTAATAGAAGTTCAATTATTACAATCTAAAGTTTTTTATAATCTAAAAAATTTTGCAAAATCAAAAGCTGCTTTAACAAGTGCAAGAACTTCTGCAAATTCAATTTATTGTTCTTCAAAAATGCAAGCTGATTTAGATTGTATGAGTGGTATTTTACATTGTCAAGATAAAGATTTTGAAACTGCTTTTTCTTATTTTTATGAAGCTTTTGAAAATTATAATTCTTTACCATGGTCAATTGAATATGAAAAACAAGTTATTAAATTATTAAAATATATATTATTAACAAAAATTATGATGAATAGAAATGAAGATATAATTCAATTATTATCAAATAAATTAATAACAACTTCAAAATCTATTCAAAATAATTTAAAAGAATTTGATTCAATCAAACAAATTTCAATTGCTTATAAAAATAAATCTTTAGAAGAATTTCAAAAAGTTTTAACTGAAACTACAAATGATTTTTTAATAAATTCAAATTTTAAAATTTTATATCATCAATTATTAGAACAAAATTTATTAAAAATTATTAAACCATATTCATGTGTTGAAGTTTCTCATATTTCACAACTYATAAAACTTGATGAAAAAATTATTGAAAGTAAATTAAGTCAGATGATTTTAGATAAAATATTCTATGGTGTTTTAGATCAAGGTAATGGTTGGTTATATATCTTTTCTGATAGTACTCATGACAAAAATTATGAAGGTGCTTTAGATTTRATAAAAGAAATGAGTATCTCAGTTGATCATTTATATGAGAAAGCTTCAGGTTTAAATTAATTTTTAATCTTTCAATTTTCAATCATATAATACTTTATATATATATATATTACATCAATATTATATTTTTTCTAATCCAATGATCAATTTGTAAAAGAAAAATTAAGGTTTGTAAAGAAGAATTTAAGAATTTGAAAAAATAGAATTTAAGAATATGCTATTATATAATTGTCGAAAAAGAAAAAGAAAAAGAAAATCAAAAAAAATAATAATAAAATAAAAGGAATAGAAAAAACTATTTATTATACAGAACCAAATCTCTCGAGCAATTTTTGTAACAATAGATTATTTTGATCCAACTTTTCACTTAAAATTCTAATGTTATTAGCAATATTTTCATTAGTTATCTTTTGAAACTGAAAGTTTTGATCAATTACACCAGCTAAGTTATTCATATAAGCACCATTTTGATCAGAAGCATAAGTATTAATTGGAGTAGAATTTTGAAAAGTATTAGAATACGAGTTTAAATTTCCATTTGAAAGTGAGTTATTCTGGATGCTATTTCGGGTGCTATTTGGGATACTATTTTGCATATTACTTTGTATATTACTTTGCATGGTATTTTGCATGCCACTTTGAATGCCATTTTGCATATTGTTTTGTATATTATTTTGCATGTTATTTGGTATATTGTTTTGAAAACTACTTTGCATGTTGTTTTGATAGTTGTTTTGACTAGTGYTTTGAWAGTTRTTYTGACTAGTGCTYTGRTARTTGTTCTGACTAGTGCTCTGGTAATTGTTYTGACTAGTGCACTGATAGTTGTTTTGACTGGTGTTTTGATAGTTGTTTTGACTAGTGCTTTGAAAGTTGTTTTGGTTATTACTTTGATTATTATTTTGAATATTATTTTGAGTAGAATATGAGCTAGGATATTGAGCAGAATATGAAGCAGAATAAGGTGCCGAATAAGGCGCGGAATAAGATGTAGAATAAGGTGCAGAGTATGAACCATTATTCAATCCAGTATTTGTAGCAGCATTCATATTTGATTGCATAGAAGTAGTACCTCCACTATTCGGAATTGAAATCGGTGTGGGTATAGAAGCAGACATTTGTCTTCCAGAAGTACCTGAGTATGACTGTGTGATTGAAGATTGTAGAGGCATACCTGGTTTAGACAAGGAAAGTTTTTCTCCAGAAAGTAAAGTAATGGTGCTTTCATCAAAAAGTGGGCTAGCATCTTTTGGTTTCTTCAGCATACTTGGATCCACATTAACTTCTTTAAACTCCTCACCATTAAATACTCCTGGATTGAAAAAACTCAATAAACCGCCAAATTCTTTCATTGTAGCATTGATAATTGCGAGCTCATTAAAAAATGTTTGAGCTCTTGTTATTCGAATATTCTCATGTAATGCACTTAATAGAAATGTCAACACTTTTATTATTTTTTTTAATTTTTTATGAGTTAATTCAAATGTAAAACCGTTTGGTAGCATACTAATATCAATCATATCTGTGAATTCAGCCAAATCAGCTCTTAAGCTTTGAATATCTTCCATTATAAAAGGAAGGGTTTGACGGGGCCCGCTAGGAGTAGAACTTGTTTGATTATTTATATTTTCACCGAAATGATATGCATTTTTCATAATCTCGTCAGCTTGTGTATTAATTTCATTTATGTTTTTGAGTAATAAGGCACAATTTAGCTTTTTTGGAACACTAGTAGTATTTTTAGCTTTTTTATTTACTCTCTTTTTAGCTGGTTTGGCATTTGTATTTCTACTTCTTGTTCTAGAAGGTTTTTCTACAACATTAGACTTAGCTACTTGACTTGAATTTTGTCTTCTAGGAGTTTTAGTTGTTGTTGTTTCTTGAGGATTCAACCTGGAGCTAGACAATTCAGGCGAAGTAGAAACGGTAGCATTTGAAGTGTCACTCAATGGACCATTCGCTAGATTGCTTGAGTTGTTGGGTCTGTTGTTATTTGCAGTTGAAAAAGTAACATGATTGGTATTATTACTTTCATTAACACTTGGATTATTTAAAACACTTAAGGACATTGGACTTTGAGTTTGAAAATTTCCTTGTATAGGACCATTTCGATTTGTTATATTAGATATATTAGACTGGTTGTAAGGATTACTCGTGGAAGAGGTTGAAGGTAGAATATTATTATTTCCTTGATTGTAAGTATTGTTTGACGGATTTGAATTAGTAAGAGGAGGTAAACTATGAGTCGAAGAATACTTTTTATCTTTGTATTTATAAAGAGACTCTATTGGAGGTAATACTGGTACATTTGAGTTATTATTATTTCCATCAGAAGGAGGGATTAAAATCGGATTAAGAATAACAGTTCGAGGTTCAAAAATTGATGGAAAGTCAGATGGAAAGTTTGATGGAAATTTTGATGGAAGTTTTGAAGGAAGTTTTGATGGAAGTTTTGAAGCTTTTTCTTTATAATTTAAAACAGGTTTTTCTTCTAGTTTTTTTTCAACTTCAGGTATGTCTAAAGGAAATTTCCATCTTTTATTTCTACTTTCTATAATGAATGAATCAACTTCCTCTTCTGATGTTTCTTCAAGAACATTCACAATTCTCAAAACATACTTAGAAATTTTAGCTTCAGATATTGGAGAAGGTTGTACCTTTTGAATTCTAAATGAATTATCTCCTTCTTCAGCTAATTTTTTTCTTTCAAATCCTTCAATATAGCTATCTGTAGTAAAAGATTCAGAAATAGTCCCTTCATCTTCAGGAGGTAATGAACCTTCTTTATTTAAGGTTTTGTTTACTAAAGCTTCTGCAGAAGTTTTATTACTTGAAAAAGTAACCTGTCTTTTATTATAATCTTGTTCCAAATCAWAATATTTATAAAGAATTTTGCTATAAGGATCTAAATGAATTAAAGATTTATCATCTTTTCTATAATAATTAACATCTAAAATTTCATTAATATCATTTCTACTTAAATAAAAACCAACTTGATCAGTTTCATTTTCCGGGTCAAAGAGTTCTTCATTATTGCTATTTTTATAAATAGGAATTTTAATTTGATCTTTTTTACTTTTTATAGGAACATAATGACTTTTTTTTTCTTTAATTTGATCTTGATTTTTATCATCATCATCATAAGGTACAAAATTTGGATTATGAATAAGAACTTTATTAGCTAATCTAAAAACAGAAACTTCTCTATAATGTTTTTGAAAATCACTTCTTGCATATCTTAAAGTTATATCAGGATAACGAATATATAAATTAATTTTTTTCATATATTTATTAAAAATTTTAACAGTTTTAAACCAAAATTTACCAAGTTCACCATATAGAATTGCAAATAATCTATTATTTAAAATAATTTGATATAAAATACATCTTAATTCATTATTTAAAGCCAATGGAGATTTTCTTTTTTTTTGAGGATGATATTTTGAAATATATCTTTCATTAAGTTGTAGAGGTAATTGAGGTAATTGAGGTAAAGTTTTTTTAAAGGGTAAATTATCTGTTTTCAAAGGTATTGAATTATTTTGAATTTTATCATTTTGATTAATATTATTAAAATTTGTAGGTAATAAAGCAGTAGAAGATGAATTTGAAGTTGCAGAAGAATTAACAGAAATGGATGAAGATAATGGATTTATTGAAGGAGAGTTGATAGTGGTATTGGATTGAACCAGGTTATTCATTGGAGTGGTGATTGAAGATAGTGGTGGATAAGTTGATTGAGAATAAACTGGTTGTTGTTGTTGTTGTTGTTGTTGAGAAGAAGATTGACCTTGATAATTTGGTTGCTGATAAGACAGTGGTTGTTGATATTGTTGTTGGGGAGTTTGAGAAGTTTGAGAGGGAAGTGGCGAATAGTTTTGAAGTGGTTGTTGTAGTGGTTGTTGCAGCGGTTGTTGTTGTTGGTAATTATAATTTGAAGAAGTTGTAGCTGAAGCAGAAGTAGAAGTGTTGAAATTTTGAGAAGGTGGACGAGAGTAATTTGCATTATTGTTGTTATTATTTTGATATTGAGTAGTTTGATTATAAGAATTTGAAGAATGTAAAGAAGAAAAAGCAGGTAGTTTATATCTATTTCCAGCTGTATTTCCATTTGAAGTGGTGTTTAAATCTGGATTTGAATTTAGCTTTGGAGTTTCTTCAGTTTGATATATTGTTCTTTTATTATTGTTTGAATCATTTGAAGACATATTAGTATTATATTCTCTGTGATTATTATATGTATTGTTGTTATTGTTGTTGTTGTTGTTATTATTATTATTATTATCGTTGTTGGAAGGCTGTTGTTGGTTTTGAGAAAGAGGTGGTAAGCGCTGAAAAGAAGAGTTTGAATTCGAGTTAGAATAGCTCATTATATATAATATATATTAGTGATATATTAAAATAATATATAAATATACACTATTATTATATTAAAGTAATATAATGTTATTAATCGTGTTGTTTTTTTGTAATTTATATGTGAATATAAGTATTAATATAAATATAAATAATAAATAAAATAATATTATAAATATTTTAATAAATATTTTTCTAAGAATTTAAATAAATATAATCAAAAACTTATGGGTTATTTCCAGTCTTTTAAATATATTTATATTCGAAGTATATTTTTGATTAGTGAAAGGTGTTGTAAATTATAATATTACTGTATAATATTACTGTATTATATTACAATATTTTACTATTACTATATTRCTGTATTACTATTACAAACTGAAGGTAAGTACAGTATTTCACTGCTCTTTTACAGTGCTCGAGAAGTCTCAATAAACTCTGAGAAGGAGAATTATAAAATTATAAAATTATAAACCTGCAAACTTTACAAATCTACAAATCTACAAATCTACAAATTTACAATTCTACAAACTCACAAACTCACAAACTTTCAAATTTAAACTCGCAAATGCAATCCAAATCCAAATTCAAAACCCAAAACAAAACATTTCATAATAATCTTATGAAATGTTAGAAAATGTTGTGAGATGTTATGGGCTGGAGACTATAGTTTAATCTTCAAAGAATCCAGTAAAAACTAGCGATCAAATCTAAAGTTTTGTTCAAAAAAAAGCTAACTTAAGACTTACAAAAGCCTAAAATTATAATAAAGGTTGAATGAGTTATGACTGACTGGACTGTGCTTCACGAAGTAAAAGGTAGTGAAAGTTATGTGAAAGTTAGTTAAGTGTAAGAAGACTTTGAACTTCAGTCTACCTACCTCTTAAGGTGTGATGATAATAATAAATATTATTAAATATTAATTACTGAATAATAATTCCTGAATAATATTTATTGAACAAAATTAATAATAATAATATCCTTTAAGAAGAAATAAAAAAAAAAAAAGCAATCAATTTTGGGACATTTTTGAAATAAACAGTAACTGAGAATAATATTTTCAAAAATTACTAATAATAAATGAACATAAATATGAAATGTGACATTTATTGTAACAAAATTTGAATAAAATCGTAAATAAAAAATGTCTAAGAAGAAAGAATTTTTGATTTTATTTATCTTTAAAACAATTTTGATTCGTTAGTAGATCATAAACACTACGACAGATTATTGAATTAATCTACTTCATAATTGGTTTAAAAAAAACAAAAACAAATTATAATATAATAAAGAAGCATGAAATTTATATTATTTTTGTAAATACCTTTATTCAGACTAAACCTWAGACATTTAGATTTATCTTAATACACTTTTTTTTTACAAAATAGTATTTTTCTAACAAATCAAGGCAAAATAATTATCATTTATATATTGAATTCTCCATTCATACTTATCTTACAAGATCTAAAAAAAACAAATTGGCCCCATTTAATAAAAAAGATGATTGAATTATAAATGAATAAGAAGAATAAGAGTAAGAATAATTATAATTTACGCGAATAACATTTGATTAATATTAATACGATCTCATATCAATACCATTTCAATTAAATATCGTATTCTTTTCAAGTCTCTGATCATCAAATCCTACAGTACAATAGCAAATTTTATATTATATTATTATACTAGAAATTGGTTGAAATTTATTTTTAAATTTTCAAAACTAAATATCAAATTCTATCGGATTCAAAACAATATTTATATATTAAAAGTAGACTAAAATACAAACTTAAACCATTTTAGATCCTACTAAACAACACTAAAATATCAAAGATGAAATTTATCYTAATAAAGGTCTATACCTTTATTCAGAGAAAAGAAAAGTCTCCGTTTCCAAGGGATAAATGTTTTAATTAAACTACAAATTACTGCTGCTGGTCCAATAAGCCACTGTACTTTTTCTTCTSATATTCTTCACTTATTACTATTGATAACATTCATTTTATATTTATATATTTTTAAAGATTCATATTCATATCCATATCAAAACCACAATTAGTGTATTTTTTGTTCGTTTACCCTATTCCCATTCCACCTTGTTTTGCTTTTTTTACTGTACAGTACAAAATACCAGATACTAACATCAGTCACTCATTATCATTGGTAACTTAATTTGAATGTAATCATATTTCGTTTCTCAATTCAGTAATCTGTGTCTCAAGTGTCTTAAATAATCAGGAATTCATTTCACCTAATTATCAATCCCAGAGATATAAGTTATCATGAATTACACTATATCTTATGTATATTTACCCAGTTTCATCCCTCTTTATTCTTTGATTATTTGACTGAAAATTAATACTGTACACAAAATACGCGTAGCCAGAGGACAATAGATTTTGGGACAGCTGTCCTATCTAGTGAAGTTAACAAGAGACATTTTTTTGCCACCGATAAATAGCGTTCACTCTTCACTCCGCCACATACTCTTTTTTATGTTCTTGCTTAGACTGCAGCTCGTATTCTRATGATGAGCTATTGTACTGCGAAACGCGTAATTTTTATTTGCCAGCATTTTCTTCCCCAATTATTATTCCATTAATCCCATTCGCTGGCCTTACTTATCGATTATCCTTTTACGGACAGWCTTCCGTTTAGGGTGTTTAGCTTTAAGGTAGAATGACAAAAGCATTTTCCCGCGGTAATATACTGTATTATTTAAAAGAACTCCATTTGTAAAATTCCCAATTCCCACTAATTAGAACTCTGTACCGTTCCGAAAACATTTATTTATATTTCCCCTCGGGCCCTTGGGTAATTTTTTCTCGTCCGTGAAGATTTATTGTCCTAAAGCTAACACTTCAAAATTAACAAAGCTACGACTTTATTTCCGAGTCAATCTTTGATTACCATAATTTAATCTCTTTATTTCATTTAATAATGAAATTGGCCTGATTTTATGTAATACTGTCTCTTATGTTATAATTTTTAAAACAGTTATTTCACCATCTTTTTTTCATTTTTTGAAATTTTTATACATTATTTGATTTTACCTCAATTTTTATTTTAATTGATCGGTTTTATTTCAGATTAATATTAAATCGTTCTAAATTCATCTGAATTTCATTYTTTTTTTTTTTATTTTCTTTTTTTTTGTTTTCCAAGTCTAACATTTTCCTCAATGTTTTTTTAATTAATTCCGAAATCAACATTACTCAAATTCAGTCAAAATTTATTACCGAAATCAAAMCCAAAACAAAATACATTAATTGTAATTGGAAAATCTTTTTGTTTTTTACAAAATCTTCAAATTTCTACACACTCAAATTGATTTTTTCGAAATTATGATTTAATTTACAAGGATAGTGAAACACATACAATTTCATTTTTTGAAATGATAAGCATTGTTTATTCAAATATTGATTTATTATTCTAATGATTCATAAGTCATGATGTTATTTTTTTTTTTTTAATTCCTTCTTTTTTCTTCAATTTTGACTGAAAATAAAATAAAAATACAATACGTAATATATTCCTTAAGAAAGACTTGCGTTTTATACCAAATTACGTTTAATGAAATTTTACGTATTAAAACTTACGTTTTCGATTTCACGTAAAAATTCAAACTGAAAATTAGATAATTAGCGTTTTTTCTTTAAAGGTTCAAATACAACAATAAGCACCTATTGTTAAATAAGTGCGCGCAAAATCTTCGCGACATATTAACCGCGCAATTAGTAACAACGCTATGCGTGCAACACCGTTTTAACGTAAATGTTTTGCGTMGTMCGTAGTCTTGTGCGCATTTGACTTTGGCACGCTTTTTAAACACAGCGTTGTGTGCTGATAAATATTTGCWCAAAACGAGAATATTGCGATTATCTAAAAGATATAATTTAGCGTTCGACTAACTTTGATGTTAGAAATATTAGAAATAAAACAGAGATTGTAAATTTATTTTTAAACTATAGTTTTGAAAAAATATATAAGAAATCAACTTTAAGGATCTTTGATTGGAGTATATAAATGATAAATTGAAATTGTTTTCTAATTAAAGAAACTGATCAGAGTAAGTTTTGATTTTTAACAAATTTAGGACATGGTTAATATTATTGCCCTAAAGTTTGTTTAATCTGGCCCAACCATGGTGTACTGTATATATTAGGGCTTTTAAAAAAACAGCGATTTAACACTGGTTTAAAACAAAACTTTTTACAATTGAAAACAGAAATTTACAGCGTTTCCCACGTGCCATAAATCTAACAAACATAAGTGCGTTTGTTCAACGCTACGGTGACGTAACTTTTCACAAGGATGAAAATGGTTGGCTGCTGCTTCGGAAGTTGCCGAATTTTGTTGTCAACTGTTAACGTAAGTGCACTTACACTATTTTTATTTTCTGACCCATTCTGACCCAATTAAAAGATTTGAGTGTTCCACATAAAAAGATGTTAGAGTTCAAAAGTCCACATACTACTCTGTTTAAATCTGCAGAACAAATACGACCCCGTATCATAGTCATAACTGTACCGCAGATCGTTTTAATGGTTTCAAGCGATTGAGTAAAAGTAAAAAGCTTGTTTCACAAAATSATACGAAACTTTGGCTAGAACTGTATTTGATTAAATTTTGGTAAATGATTTTTTTTCTTTGGTATTACACTAAAAGTKTATAAAGAGCCTATTAATCAAACATTTTTTCATTTATTTATTTTCAAATTCAGCTCCAGTTGGAATTGATCGTAATTATTACACATTTTACCAAATAAACATTGTAATAACATAATAGCAGAGTGATAMCATTGTAATTTTTTTTTTCTTTAAAGGAACAAAATTTCTTTTCTTGGGATTATCCGATCTCGTGTAACTGATTTTTTACCACTTTAAAACTAGGTACCCTTTTTTGTGAAAATTATATTAATGTAAATCTTTCATATTCAGTACTGTTATATATCAACAATTTCAGAACATTCTCAAATATTTATAAAAATTAAAATGTATTTATTAATAATATTATAATACGGTAGTCAGAAAAAAAAAATTCAGAAGGGTTTTGGTAATTAAGGAGATATTGAGATTACATAGCAGAATAGAGTCGAAAAAAGGATCCTTTACGTTCTTCTAAAAATAAGGCTCAAAAAAGACAGGACAATATTCACAATTTTAAGTGATTGGATATGGATCATTCAAATTAATAATCATCATCTGAAAACAGCATGAACTTTTTCCCATTCCGAAGTACTTATGAAATTCTTCTTCTTTACTTTTCTTTTTTCCATTTTTCATAATATTTCAAATTTGTTATTACTTTCAATTTTACAAATCATTTCACCGTCTCCAATTTCAAATCTTTCAATTAAAATTAAATAACTATCCTTCTGAAGAAATATATCCTCAATAAATAATCCATGTAAATTATCATCAAATTTATCATTATTTGTTATAATTTCATTACCATATTCACCTTTTTTAAATATATTTATCCTTAACTTTGATCTATAATCAGATTCATTGAAATCTGAATTCATTTCATTATAAATTAAATGAATATTTAATATAGAATCTCTAAATAATTTAATTTCTTGAATTTTTTCAAAACTTGAATCCCAACTGAATTTAAATTCTTTTAAAAATGAATAATTCTCATCTATATTGAATTTATCTTTTAATTTAACTAATTCAAAATTTGTATCCAAATTAAAATTTAATTCATAACTTAATTTATCTTCATTTTCTTCAATCTTATCAAATGTTGAAATAAGAACTAAATATCTTTTATTTTTGAAAAATCTAAAATATTTCAAAATAATCTCTTTACTTTTATAATCCTCATTATAAATTAACTTTTTAAAATTATATTTCTTCAATCTTTTACCTTTTCCTTCYGACCAAAATATTTGTAAATTGATTAATTTATTTTCATGAGCTTCATCAATAAACAAACATATAGTTCCAAAACAGGATTCCTCATTTTCTTCATAGCTTTCTTTGGAATCTTTATTCTGTGGGATAAATAATTCATATTGTGGGTTATTTAAATAACTTATTTTTAATGAATTTCCTCCAGAATTGTATAAATTCCATTCATCTTGAATTTTCTTGAAATATTTATATTTGTATTCTGCTTTTTTGAATACTAAATTATCACTATTCATTATAGATGAAAATAAAGTTAATGTATATGTTCTTGAACTTAATTCATTTTTATAACTTATACTATTTTCATCCATTTTATAAAAAAAATTTACTAGAAAATTATCATTCGATTTTAGTTTAAATTTAACCAATTGATAATCTGTATTATTTGAAATATTTTCAGCTATCAAACTTTCATTTTCATTATTACTCTTATTATTAGCATTACTATTCATTTGTCCTTTTGAAAAGTTTCTGTATTTGCTTTTTAAGACTTGAATGATTAAAGAATCTTTTATATCTCTTTCAATGGAATTTTTATTATGCTTTTCAATAAATATCCAAATAATTATTTCATTATCGAATTTTGAATCCTTTGAATCATTAAAGTTCTTTAAAATAAATTGACTTTCCAACTTTTTGAAAAATAAACTATTGTTAACATTATTTGATTTTCTTTCTTTAATTTTATAAATTAAATTGGTTCTTTTGATAGTTGGAAAAATTTTTGGATTCCAATTTATATAAAAATTATCAAAATTATTAATTATATAATCAAAAGAAATCCAAATTTCTCTATTTTCACAATTCCATGGATTTTTAATTAAGATCTTTTTATCATTGAAGTCATCAATTCTCAAATTACAGATTGCATAATCATGATTTGAAATTAAATTATTAATTTCCTTACTTTTAATAAATTTTGTACCTAAAGATAATAAGCAATTATTTATTTTAAAATTCTTATATATTAAATTCCATAAATAATCCTCTCTATCATTACTATTATTATTAAAGTAAGTTTTAAGATTTATAAATTCAGGTATCCAACCAATTAATCTATAAGTTACAATACCTGTATTTGAACCTATAAAAGAATAGGAACTATTATTGAATATTTTCAAATAAGCTTTTTCTACTATTGCAGGCCAAATTAAATAAGTATTATCAGTGGAGGAAGAAGAATTTACAAAAATACTTTCATTTTTTAATTYTTTTGAAAATGGTAATAAATCGTTAACTTTGACTAATCTTTGTGTACCATTGAAATATAAAAAAACAAAATAAATTGAAGAAACTTTATTTGGAATGATTTGATATTTGAATAAATTCAAGCTATTACTTTTGAAAGAAATTGAGTTTAAGATTATTAAAAATGAAGAGATTATTGAGCAATTTGTATTTAATTTATTTTGATGAATATTATTGAAAATCTCATTATTTTTTTCATTGAATTGAAAATCCCATAACTGATCTTTAAAATTTGAAGAATTATACCACTTTTTCAATGAATTTAATTGACTATTAGATAATTCAAATTTATTTTGTTTTGAATTAATATTTGAATTAATAATTAATGAATTTTTTTCAAACTCATTCAAAATTGGAGGATATATCTCAAACGAAGAGCTACTTATTTCATTTGAATTAAAAATTGAACTTAACCAAAAGATTTTTTCATCATTTGATAGAAGTTTAATATTTGTATTAGAATTAGAATCTTTAATAAATTTGATTAAATTTGAATGATAATTAATTGATTTTTGGGAAATTTCTATTAATTTTGACTTAATTTCCAGAATTACTGATTTATTTAAATCATTATTTAAGTTATTGATTAGTTTTAAAGAATTATTAAAGTTGGTAATTGCAAATAATGAAAATTTCTTTGATTTAATTAAATTTCCTAAAGATAAATAAAATTTAGATAATTCCAATTCTCTTTGTCCATTATATATTAGTTCGATTATTTTATTTTCCATATAGACAAATTATAGGTTAATTATTTTTCATTTCTTCATTTCTCTATCTTCTTCATCATCTTCATCACGAAATAAATGAAACCTTTATTTATTTTCTGTTATTTTTTRTTTATTTATTGATTTATAATCTAAATCGGGTAATAAAGTAGCATTTTGGTCGTATTTGCACAAAAAGAATTTTATGAGATAATTCTAATATTTCCCGGAAGTAAATCAGCTGACTTACAAACTTTCTATATTTAAAACAAATTACCTATTCTAAAAACAGTTCCACAAGAGTGGCTTCAGATCTTCAATTCCCCTCARATTCTTCTATTTCTGCTTCTTTTGCTTCTTCAAGTGAAGAAAGTCAGCTTTATATTTTATTTGTAATTGATATCAAAAATCATTCAATTTCGATAAAAAATACCTAAAGTAGTTTATGAATACAATTTTGAATAGTGATTAAATAATTGAATTAAAAGATCAGGTTACAATTTACTTCGGCTGAGTTTGCTTTTTATGGAATGGCTGCAGTTGAACCAATTGTTCCCAATCTACTATTAGACCAATTCTAAAAGAAATAAAAGAACCAAATCATTGATTGATAAGCAATTTTTATCAATTTGAGTTACTTAAAGAATGAGAATTTTCATTTACTTGTTTAATATATATTCTGAAAAAGAGTAATCAATTATTGGTAATAGAAATAACAGATAACTATGGCTGAATCAAATTTGGAATCAAATCCATTGAAAATTATAGATTTAAAAGAAGAAAATGTAGATAAAATTTCCAATGATATTTTAGAAGCATGTATTAATCAAGGATTTTTATTTATCGATGGACATGATTTTAAAACAAATAAAGTTGAAGAATTATTTAAAATTTCAAAAGAATATTTTAATTTACCAATTGAAGAAAAATTAAAATTTCCAATAAATGAATTAAATTTTGGTTATACAAAATATAATGAAGAATTATTAGATCCAAAGACTCAAAAAAAAGGAGATCCAAAAGAAGCATTTAATTTTTCGTTATTAGATCTTTCAAAAGGTATTTCAAATCATGAATTACCTGATTTTTTTAAAATTGAATCAAATTTCAAAATTATTTCAAATTTTATCAAAAGATTATATTTTTTAGAGCTTGAAATTTTATATTATTTATCAGTTTCTCTTAAAATTAAAGATTCAAATTATTTTAAAGAGAGAAATTCAATTAATAAAACTTCTGGAAGTACATTTAGATTATTAAAATATCCAAATTTAAAAAAATTAGATTCAAATGACAAAATTAGAGCTGGTGCTCATACAGATTATGGATCATTAACATTATTATTTCAAAAAGAAAATCAACAAGGTTTGCAAATTTATAATAATAAAAAACATATTTGGGAAATTGTACCTTTTATAGAATCAAAATATAAAAAAAGTGAGAATTCAGCACCTCCAATAGTCGTTAATATTGCAGATCAACTAAGTTATTGGACTGCAGGTTTATTAAAATCAACTATTCATCGTGTTGTTTTGCCTACTCTACCAGATAACCAAGGAGATGAAGATGATCAAGATAGATATTCAATTGTATTTTTCGGTCATCCTAATGATGATACTCTTTTAGATCCAATTCCTTCACCAATTATTGAAGATTATATCTTAAAGAATAACAAAAAATATGATAAAACTCTGTTGACTGCCAAACAACATCTTGAAAAAAGATTACAACAAACTTACGGCTGGTCTGCCAATTGATTTCACTTCTTCTCTCTTTCTTTTCTCATATAGTCTCTCTCTATCTCTATTTATATAAATAACCAATAAATAAATATCAATATCAATACCAAAAGTAACATCAATAATCTCTTTTGTCATCACTCTTTTGTGTAAAAGAAACAAAATAAAAAAACCAGTATATCGCCAGTTTTGCGGATATCCTCTTATGATTGCTCAACCASTGCAACGGATTCTGAATTTACCTCATTTTAAACCTTTTTTACCATTTTAAATTTCTGTTTTGGGAAATTCATTGCAATCTAAGCAAAAATAGCAAATTGAATAGCAAATAAATAACAATTAAATAGAAATTAAACCATTAAATCCAATTCAACATTCAATTATTACCAATTTATATACATATTCATATCAATTACTGTCACTATTCACATAAGAAGTCTTGGAAAACCACGAATATCAGTGTGAAATTATAGAAAATTATCATTTCATTATGATGATAATCATTAATCTTTTGATAAATTAGTTCAATTTTTAAAATGTTTAAATCGACAAACTTATTTACTCTATCTTTCACTTCAATTAGATTATTTGGATCTATTAGATTAACAAGACCAATAGTATCAGCAAAGCCTTTTGAATTTAAGTCATTCAAATCTTTTAAATCTCATGGAAACTTATTCATTCAAAGAAATTATTCAATCAATGAAAGTAAATTATTTTTAAATTTTAGAAATTCTGAAAAAAATCATCATAATTACAATTATAATCACAATCATAACTACAATAAATATTCAAACACCTCCTCTATAACCTTATTAATATCTCTTAATTCTTACTACTTTTTATCTTCATTTAATAGCAATTCCAATAATTTAATCAGAAATGATTCAATTAAAAAATTTTTAGAACCTGATTCAAATGCTGATACTTATGAATATGGTTTATATTTATCATCTCAAAATGAATTGAATTCAAAACTGCTTAAAGATCAGGAACAACAAGAACAAGAAACTAATTCTACTAAAAAAGATTTAAATACTCTTATATTTTATTTGAATAACTATATAATTGAACCAATTTTAACAATCACTAGATTCTTACAATTATCAATTATTTTCATACCAATATTATCTATCTATCCAATAATTTATATCTTAACACTGTCTCAATATAAACAATTTCAAAATACCAATAACAATTATAATAAAAAGCACTTGAAATCTAAAATGTTATTAAATTTGTATTTCTCAATCTTAATTCAACTAATTAAAATTTCTGGTCCTTGTTTTATAAAATTAGGTCAATGGGCTTCAACTAGGAATGATATTTTTTCAAAAGAATTCTGTAATCATTTGAAAAATTTACATTCAAATTCAAAAAAGCATTCGTTGAATTTTACTAAAAAAATTATTATAAACTCTTTTAATTTATTATCATCCTCCTCATCATTTTTCTCTTATTCAAATAGCAAAAAAAGTATTAATGAGCTATTTAATGATATTTTTATAGAATTTATTGAAAAACCTTTAGGTGTTGGCTCAATTGCTCAAGTTTATATAGCTAAATTTAATCCAACTTTTATAAAAAATTATCTTAATAATAATAAAATTTCTCTAGAATCTGATTCAAATTTACCAAAACATAATCAATGGGTTGCTATAAAAGTTTTACATCCAAAGGTTGAAATTCAAATTAAAAGAGATCTAAAAATTCTTTCATTTTTTGCAAATATCATAGATTACATTCCAACTTTTGAATGGTTCTCATTACCTCAAGAAGTTGAACAATTTTCTTTATTTATGAATTTACAATTAGATTTAAGAATTGAAGGTTTAAATTTAAAAAAATTTAAAAGCAATTTTAATAATAATAGCAATAATAAATTCTCATTAAATTCAAATAATCATTATTTAACTGAAAACTCAAAAGGTGATATTCAATTTCCTTTACCATATTTATTATTATCTTCAAGAAATGTTTTGATTGAAGAATATATTCATGGTATTTCAATTTCAAAACTTTTAGATTTGAAAGATTATCTAAACTCAAATCCATCAAAAGAAAAGAATTATAACGGTTTTTTGAAATTATCTAAACTTGTAAGTAATACAATCTTAGATTCTTTTCTTAAAATGTTGATTTTAGATAATTTCATTCATTCTGATTTACATCCAGGTAATATTTTTGTTAGGTTTATTAAAAAAAATGATAATAAAAATCAAAAAAATCAAAATAGTACTAAAGATGAAATTCTGAAAAAAGAAAATTATGAAATGAATGAATTAACAACAAATCTATTAAAAATTGATAATAATGATAATGATAAATGGCTAAATGAATTAAATACTTTAATTTCTAAAGGTTTTTCGCCAGAAATTTGTTATATTGATACTGGATTAGTTACAGAATTAAATGACACAAATAGAATCAATTTTATTTCTTTATTTAATGCTTTATCCGAATTTGATGGTTATAGAGCTGGAGAATTGATGATTGAAAGGTCAAAAACTCCAGAAACTGCAATAGATTCTGAAATTTTTGCTTTAAAAATGGAAAGATTAGTTGATAAAGTTAAACAGAGAACTTTTACTTTAGGTAATGTTTCAATTGGTGATTTACTAGATTCTTGTTTGAGCATGGTTAGACAACATCATGTAAGAATGGAAGGTGATTTTGTTAATGTTATGGTTGCAATTTTACTATTAGAAGGTATTGGTAGACAATTGGATCCAAATTTAGATTTATTTGCAAGGTGTGTATGGGCTTGGACTATTGGTTTTCCAATTCCTGAAAGTTTTGGAATCTTTGAAYCTTTGGCTCTCTGATTCATTTTCTTTTCTTTTCCTTTATTTTATTTTATTGGTTTCTATAATAAAATACTAACAACTCTTTTTTTTTATCTGAAGTTCTATTCCAATATTACGTCAAGTTGGACTCCAGGATGGTCGTAGATTATTACAAGATCAAAATACAGTTTCCATGATCAAAGTTTGGTTGGCTTTAGAAGTCAGACAAATTATTCATGCCAGCGTTGAAGACGTAAGTTACTCCTTTATTGAAATATTTATAATTATTCATTCAAGTTTGATTTTCCAATGTATACTAACAGTTTTCGAATATTTTTTATTAATTTTTCATCTTTTCAGATATACAATTTGGTTCAAAAAGATTGGTTATCACCCAATTATTAGTCAAGTATTGTTAATTTGATATGACATTTGTTTATGCTATTACTTTGAAATTTAAGAAAAAAGCTTATAATACATACAGTATATATATTCCTTCAAAACTATATTCTTCAAATTTTTTTTTTCTTTCCCCTTCGATTCTTCATATATATTTTATAGACAGATACCCTTTAAATTTTACTATAACTTCTTCTTATTTATTGTCTTGGAAAAATTCGTGTACAATACAATATACATAAAGTAACATTGAAAAAAATAAGCAAAAGAATTTATTAAAAAAATGTAAGAATACAGTTAACCAGTGATGTTCTATAAATAATCGTTGAAAAGAAATTAACTAGAAGTAATACAATTATAAAAAGCAAAGTGTCCAGAAATTACAATGATGTTAACCTTATCATATAAAACCGAATATAAAAAAACCAGAAAAAAAACATTTCAAAACTAATAAACAAAAATTTAAATAATAAAACAATTAGAAAAAAAAAAAAAAWTTTTCATTGAATAAAAATAAAATGTTTGATTAAGCAGTTTTTCAAATAGATGAAAAAAACAATAAGCTAATTACCAAGAGAACAAGATACATGAAATAATTGAGTGTATCTTCCTACTGGATATTGAAATTTTAATTTCTAGTTTAATAGAAAATTAATTTTGGATTTTCCATCATCTTTAATATCATTAATAGGTTCAATTTYYYCTTGAACAGTTGTAGTAGTATAATTAGTAGGAGGAATTTTATCAGACTGTTTTGAGCTGATACTTGTTTCCATTGAAGTAGATTTAGGAACATGAGGCAAAACTTGACTTTTTGAAGTAGAAGGCTCCTGGGGATATTTATTATTATTGTAATTTGTAACAATGGAATTAATTGGAGGAAGTTGTTTAGACGGAGTAATTGAAATCGGAGGAGGTAAAGGATATTGTCGACCTGGTAAGCGATCTAATAGTGGTCCTTGTGAATGTGGAGGTGCAAAGGATTCGTGAGTATGAGGATAAGGTGGATGAGGAGGAGGGGCCTGTTGAGGATAAGAAGGATATGGATAATATTGAAGATGTTCTTGATGGTTATGTGGTTGTTGATAAGGAGGAGGTTGGGAAGGTAACGGATAAGATTGATATGGAGGAGGATATTGATCTTTTTGTTGAGAAGTATGGGAATTAGAATAAGAATGACCCATTGGATATTGATGGTAATCTCTATTTTCAGAACCATAATAAGGATGCTGTTCTTGAGGTGTTAAAGGGTGAGGACTATGCTGTGCATTCATTGATGGTGAAAGTTGTTGAGACTGTGGAGGTTGTGGTGGATATTGGTAGGAATATGGATTATATTGACCAGTTGGTTGGTTATATTGATTTAATGGTTGATTGTATTGATTTGGTGGTTGATTGTATTGATTTGGTGGTTGATTGTATTGATTTGGTGGTTGATTATATTGATTCGGAGGTTGATTATATTGATTTGGAGGTTGAGGATAAGTATAAGGATAATTATATGGACTCTGAGAAGAGGGGTTAGATTGAGGTGAAGGTTGACCAGGAGGATAAGGATATAGATTATAAGTTGGTGGGTATTGAGAAGAAGGGTTATTATAATGATAARAGGAATTATAATCTGGTGGATAATTATTATTATAAATTTGAGATTGAGATCTAGAGTGAGAATAAGAATGAATATGAGAAGGATTATAAGACTTTGAATAAGAACTTGGATTAGATTTTGAAGCAGATCTTGATCTTGATCTTGACTTTGAAGAAATTGAATTTATATCTATTGGATTATCATTATTATTGGAATTTAATTTTCCGTTATTACTGATTTGAGATTTTTGATTTTTAGTTTGATTATCAAAATGAGTTCTAATATTATTTATATCCCTTTTAGATTGAATTAATTTTAAATTTAAATTTGTTTGTTGTTTTAAAATTTCATTAGATTTTTTTTCATTTGATAATTGAGAAGAAGTTGGAGAATTCTCTAAACTATCAATATTTTTATCATTATCATTATCATTATCACTATTAGTCATTACATTTTTTGATAATGAAGAAGAAGGTTTGCCACCAAGTTTATAACCTTTTGAATTTGAATTTGACTTTTCAGGATTTTCATTATTATCATTATCATTATCATTATCATTATCATTATCATCGCTATTTTCAATAATAGAACTAATATTAAGTCTACTTTTACTTTTATTATTATTACTAGTTTTATTATTATTATTTAAAATATTTGAACCAACTTTGATCATTTGTGTTGAAGTTAAATTTAAATCAGTAATTTCAATTCTTGCAGCTTGAGCTTTTTGAGCAGCTTTTAAAGCTTCTCTTGCAATTGGATCTAAAGCTAAATAAGCACAACCTAAATTTGCTCTTTTACAATTATAACAACTTGGTAATTCTTCATCACATTTAATTCTTCTTGATTTACAAGTTGCACAACCTAAATGAGAATTTCTATGTCTTTTTCTAGTTAATCGTTTTTCATTTGTTTTTAAGTTTAAAAATGGACTTTTATTAATATCCATCATATGATTCATATTATTATTAATATTATTAATTGAAGGATTTTTAACTAAACAATTTCTATAATTTAAATTTTGTTTTTTATTTTTATATCTTGAACTTAATCTTGCAGGATTATTAGTTAAAGAATTTGGTAAAATTGAATGTAAATTATTATAATTATTTAAATTTGAATTAATATTTGAAGTATAATCATTCGATGAATTAAATTCACTTGTTAAAGAAGGTGGCAATGGATTTCTTAAAGCGGCAGCTATAGATAATAAAGTTGCTTTATTTTTAGCTTCATCAAGTTTAGATAATTTTGAAGATTTTGACTTTGATTCATCAATTGAATCCAAAGAATATAAATTTTTCAAATGTTTTGTATGTTTATCATTTTCTTTTTCTTTTTCATTTTCTTTTTCATTTTCTTTTTCCTTCTCACTGCCATTATCGTTATCACTTTCAGTATCACTATTTATTATAGTAGTTTTTTTCTTATTTTTTTTTGTTGATTTATTTTTTGAATCTGATTTGTTTAAAGATAAAATATCACTAAAATCTTTATTGTATGGTTTATATTCATTTTGTTGTTTATCAAATTCTTGTTGAACTTGAGGAGGACCTTTAGCAAAAGAAGCATACGGTATAAATTTAAAAGTCGATTCAATATCTGAATCTGAATCTGAATCTGAGTCTGAGTCTGAATTTGAGTTTAATTTTGAGTCTATATCCAGATTTGAATTTGAGATTGTTGAATTAGTTGATTTTTGCTTTGAAATTTCATTTTTTTCTTCCATTTTTTTTCTTCTTTTATTTTTTCTTTTTAATCGTTTTTTTTCTAATCTTTCTTCTTCTTGAGTATGAATTGTAGTTATATGAGTTCTTCTTGAAAAATTCAATTTTTTTTTTGGATATGATATTTTTTTCTCTTTTAGTTCTTTATCACTATCTTCTTTTTTATCATTTTCTATAGGAATCTCATTGTCATTGTCATTGTCATTGTCGGAAATACTAATAATATTTTTGTTAGTATTGGTTATATCAATACTTGCCGCTGACATATTTTGAGATTATCATTAAATTGAATTGAAAGAAACTAAATTGAATTAAAATAAACAATGAAAAAAAAGAAAGAAAAAAAAAARGATATAATATAATAAATATAATRTAATATGATATATAATATAATCAGAAAATAGTAATATATTGAATATATTATACTGTTTATAATATATTTAAAAACGATATAATATAATAGATGAAAAATGATGAGATATATGAAATGAACAAAATAGTATATTCGTAAATGAAATTATAAGAGATGGAGGGTGAAATTGCAGGGGATATTTACTTTATATAGAATCAAGAACCAAGACGTAAGTTTCAATTTTAATTTCTCCAATAAAAAATTAAAGCCAGTTTGAAATTTACTCAAAGAAAGCGTAGAAAAGTAACTCGAGTCCGGTTTTAAGTTGCAACAGTGTAAAGATACACTACGCAACTCTTGAACAACTCTTAGGAACAGGACTTCCCCTGTGTTAAGTGGACAGTATTTTTGTTTTAATACGCATCAAAAGCTAGTTTTCGGTGTGTCTCAGCGAGAATACGTAATTGATGTTTGTATATGTTTTCTTATGGCTTGTGGATGTATGTATTTGTATGCTTGGCTTGGCGATCCTAGTGTTGAATGTTCCAGATTACGGGCGAATTTAGTCTCAGTACGATTGACACGGTGCAATATTATCTGCGAGTGTACTCACTTCAGCCCATTTTTTGCCAAATTCACTTGTTTTTGCCAAATTCATCATTTTCACCGTATTTTTCAAAAGCCGGAAGACTCGTATTCGGGTAAATCTGCAAGATCAGGTAGAAAGCGTTCGGGCGCTGAAATACGGTTTGCAGCACAATCTTCTCTAACAAAATTGTCTTCAGTCAGGTTTTCTTCCGGAATTTTCAAGACTGTATGTTTGACTTCAATTATTAGTAATTTGTTATTTAGCTAAATTGCTAGTTTGATAGTTTTATTTGATTTTTCTACTTTCTTTTGTTGCAGATAATAATATGTTTTGAGAAAGTTGGGAATTTCTTTTGAAAAGAGCCTACTAGGAAAAGATAAGGAGACGGTTTGGGACTATGATTATTTGAATTTTTCGAAAAATGTAAGTTATAAGAAATAAGTTATAAGAAATAAGTTAAAAGTTGAAAGTTATAAGCTATAAGTTATAAGTTATGCTTTTCAACTTTAGCATCCCATTAAGAAAATGATCGATCTCGTATTCCAATCTATATTTAAAATAATTGAAATATTTTATTATGATAATCATTATAATAATCAATGTATTGATAAATGTTTATATTTGAATCCATATTTATAGCCAAACATGTGCACACCCCCCACCGTAATAAGCCAGCATCGCAAATTACTAAGTAAATTATTAATCTCACAGCGATAAACCGCGGGTGAAGTGGGAAAAAAAACTGGAGGGCGGTTATACGAGGTACACGCCAGTTGGTGTGATCTGCTAATAACCAATAAACGGGCTGGATATCACAACTTCTGCATACACTGGAAGAAAGCTTGCCCCARGCTTAACAAATTTTTTGAGAGACTGAGATCTGGGCTTAATTTGAATAATAAGCATAAAAAACATCAAAGCAAACATTGAAGAAAACTGAATGAAAATACTTTTATTTGTTTGTAAATCATCGTCATGAATCCAAAGTGTGTGTGGTGTGTGGGCAGTAACAACAGTAAATACGAAACAGACGCCTGCGATTGGTCAGACCGTGGTCAGACCATGTTTGCACCGTACATCCACTACGTTTCATTTTCCTTGGGAGTTTTTACGAGCCTTCCGGGATTTAAAGACCTGTAGTATTGGCACTGTTTACCWCCAGCCCATGCGAGATCCAGCGAGACTAGTAAATACTGATAGTAAACATTACTAGTAAATATGTTTATTCCTAGCCAGCTAACAGGCACAACAGGGCTTGCGTATTTTTGTTTCACTTTAATTGATTTATTTAACTGGTGCCGTTTAAATTCGGAAAAACTTTCAAACTTTGAATTTTTAGTATTCACTTGTGCTCAGTATAGAAAAATATACAAAAGTTGTTCAGTACAGAATGTACGCAAAATTGCTTTATTATGTTTACAAAAACATATTGTATGATCAGAATTACAGTGAAGTATATTAAAGGACATGTTTGTATCCTATAAATTGGTAAATAGAAAAAGAAACAACGTAGGATTTTCTTATTATTATTATTATTATATTTGCTATCAATACGAGGGCTGCATGTACACAAACCRAGTTGAGCCACAGTTTTGGATTGCGCAGTTCCGGATAGCACAGGTATAGTATAAATATAAGCACTGCTTCAGYCTGCTCTCGCTTATACGGGCGTTAAGTAAAGACCYACCGTATCTGATTCTAGTAATTTCCTTTAGTAATAAGACTCAAATTTATCAGTCAATCTCAAAAAACCGTTTCACGTTTTATTTCATAGAGAAGAAATAAAAATTTTATTTATTTATTATCTTAACTAATATTCTTAAGTAGTTTTTTCCCTTTATTACAAATCTCGACCATGAAATGTTTAGTAATAACAAAGTAATAAAACCAACAAGAATGAAATATTTGAAGGATTATAGTGATTTAAAAGATTTTCTGACTAATTTAATTTTTCTTATGTTCTTTTGCATTTTTTTTATCTCTTGAAGGAAATAAAAACGACTGAAAAGTAAAAAAATAAAAAGAGACCCGCGAAAGTGGTCTCGAGCTGATTTTTTGTTTCATTTAATATAAAAATTAATTGAACTAAATTGAATCAAAAAAGTAGCTTTTAGAAAATAAATATAAATTGAAAAATATAAAATAAAATAATAACAAATAACTTATATACTTATGTACTTATAAAACAAATTATAAATGTCCAACAAAAAAAAAGTAATTCATAGTACACACTACTTATCTACCTATTCAATATGTTGTACTATTTAAATATTGATAATTTGAGAAATTTGGTGCAGAACTAATTTCACTAGAATATGAACTAGTAGCTAAAGCAATAAAATATGAATCAGAATCAAAATTGGAACTAGAACTAGCGCTTGAAACAGAACTAGAAACAATTGAACTTTCACTTGAAGTCAATGGTGAACTTGAACTTGAAAATGAATTAGAAGAACTATAAGTTAAAGTTGAATTATTACTAGAAATTGTTGAAGTTTTTTTGATTTTTATAGTTTTTGTAGCTGTAACAATATATGTTGTAGTAACATCTAAATCACTTGATGTAGTTAATGTAGAAACTATTGATGTTGATCCAATTGAATCTTGAATTGTTATTGGAATTTCTGTTGAAAATGGTATTTGTGTAGTTAATTCTACATTAAATGTTGTTAATGATGTTGTTGTTTCATATTCATCAGAACCAGATGATGTTGCTGAAGTGGTTTCAATAGCCGCAATATTATAATCATCCTCACTATTACTTGAACCTGTTGATGAAGTTGAAGTAACTTTATCTGATGAATTACATGCATATTCTGTTACTGTTACAGTAACTGTATTTGATCCACTAGAACTTGCAGAAGCTGCGTAAAAACTATTTCTAATTTCTTGAGGATAATAAGTTGCAGTTGTAGTTACTTTACTTGATGATGAGGCTGAGGCTGATTTACTCTTTGTTGAATCAGTAATTGATGCCGAAGAAGATGAAGAACTTAAAGAACTTGAGGCAATTGAAGAACTTGAAGTTGTTGTTTGAGAAACAGTATAAATAATAGAACCACCAGTAACAATAATATGTGTTGCTTCTGCAGATGATGTTGTTGTTGAACTTGAATTAGATTCAATAGATGTTGAATCATCAATAGTTACAAAAATTGTTGAAGTTTTTGTATCTGTACTTGAAATATGAGTTGAATTATAAACTGCATCATAAAATGTTGGACCTGAATCTTCAGTTGAAGYTGAAGCTTTAGTTGAAGATGAAGATGAATATTTCAAAGTACTTTTCAAATAAGATTCTAAATCTGATGAACTTGAACCATAATTGAACATCGAAGAAGATTTAGAAGCAGATAAGGATTTTGATGTTGAGGAAATTGTAGCAGGTGCAATAACTGTTGTATCATTTGAATAACCTCTTTCAAAAAATCTTATAGCTTTTAAAGGATTTCCATTTGTTAAATTTACTCYAAAAATTGAAATAATTAATAAATAATTTGAAAATTTCATTTTTTTTTAAAATTTCTTAATTTACTTAGTTGTGTTTTCAGTTATTTTGATTGATAAGTTATACTATAATTTGTTAACTAAATGATTGTTTGAAAATAAACGAGTGAATTGAATTGAAATGAATTTGTTAAATGAGCGAATGAATTTATAACAACTATGATTATGTATAATGTATGTCGATAATAATGGTATATTTTGATCTTTTCAATCTGAAAAAAAAAGTAAAATAGAATAAAATGAGAATTATTAAATTATAAAAAAGGAAATTAGGGAAATAATATACTATTTTCAATCAAAGAGAAAAGTATTAACAAAATGATCATTTCTTAAGAGATAATTTTGATAGTGAATTTGAAACTTGGAAATGATCATAAAATTTAAAGCCAAGTTAAAGGCATCATTAGATAAATGTTAATTTATTCATAATTGAAAGCTTCTTATTGTAATTCTAAAAATAATTTAAAGGTAATTGAAAACTTAAGTAATAAAGATATTGCATCATTGATTAAAGCAAAAAAAWAATGGAATAAAAAAAACAAAAGCATGTTATTTCAATTCACAATGATAATAATTGAACTACTTTCTAAGACTTCAATTGATTCTATTGGTTAATAAATGGATAAAATTCTCTAAAATTGAAATATTTCTAAAAGTTACCAAATTCTGAAAGTTTGAAACTTTGGTAAGATGTACTAGGCTGCAGTACCAAAAAATCCTGCATTTTTATTACTTCAACATACCTAACATTGCCGAAAATAGCTCGTCGAAACACAGGCAACGGCACGTGGAATTAACCAATCACATGACTATTTTATCGCCATAACTACGGTTTTTMTTTCTGAATTGTTTTGTGGAGAATTTTCAGATCTTTTTTTCATTTGAAGCTTTGTGAAGTCGAAGAAATGTTCATTTTTGTTTTTTGTTTTTGATAAGATCCTTTGAAAGGTATTTAGATTTGATTTAGAATTGCAATAGAAAGAAAGTATTTCAAAAAATCAAACCCCTTTTTATATATTCATAAAGTATTCAAGTTTTGATATATTCTATAGAAATATTCACCTTTTGCTATTTACTTTCCACTTTTGCATTTGCTTTTGCTAAAAAAATTTAATGTTCAAACTTTCAAAGATTTTTAAAATCTCAATAAATAATAGTAATATTAATAAATTTCATTTAAATAAAAGATTTTTCTTCACTTCTTTGATAAAATTTAATTCAAATACAAATTCAGATTCTAAAGTAGTAAATCTAAAAAATTCAAGTGAATTATCAAGTGATTTATCAAAGAAATTATTTAAAAATTTAATATTAAATAAAAAAACATCATTATTTAAAACTCCAAGAAGTTATAAAAAAATTGATCTAGAAAGTTCAATAAAAATGAATTCAATTGAAATAGAAAATACTGGTAATAAAAAATTAGAATCAGATTCAAATAAAAGACAAAAATTAAGTCAAGAATTTTCTATTGAAAATCCAAGTTATTCAATTGAAAATGGTATATTATCATATTATGTTGATAAAAATTTAATTGATGATCCAAATATTAATCAAAATATTTTTTTGAATTCAAATAAACAAGAATTGAAAGAAAATGATAATTTTATTAAAGTTAAAGTTAAATTAGATGATCATCTTTTTAAACCAATAGTTTGGATAGATTGTGAAATGACTGGATTAAATTTATTAAATGATCATATTATTGAAATTTCTTGTATAATAACTGATGGTGATTTAAATATTATTGATCAATTAGGTTATGAAAGTGTGATTCATTATTCAAAAGAAATTTTAGATCAAATGAATGAATGGTGTATAACTCATCATACAAATTCAGGTTTAGTTTCAAAAATTTTAAATTCAAATAAAACTTTAAAAGATGTTGAAGATGAATTATTAAATTATATTAAAAAATTTGTAATTATAGAAAAAAAGGCTTTAATTGCAGGAAATTCAATTCATGTTGATAGAAGTTTTATGATAAAAGAATTTCCAAAAATTATAGATTATTTAACTTATAGAATTATTGATGTTAGTTCAATTATGGAAATTGGTTATAGACATAATCCAAATTTAATGAAATGTCAACCAACTAAAAAACAAGTTCATACTGCAAAAGCTGATATTTTAGAAAGTATTGAACAATTGAAATTTTTTAGAAATAATTATTTTAAAAATTATGAAGAATCTAAAGAAGATATTGTAAAATTATCACAAATTAAAAAAATTAAAGATAAAGAAAATAAGAAATGAAATGAAATGAAAGTGATTACCAATAGATATGTTTTTTTAAATATTTAAAAGAATTTTTATTCTTAATACCCTCTAAATCAAATGTAGATATCATAATTCTGATATAATCATAGTTATAAGTTTCATCAATTTCATTAATTTTATTACCTTGAAGATATAAATTTAAACTTTGATTATTTAAAATTGGTAARTTTTCAATTTTATTTATAAAATTATAACTTAAATAAAGATTTTTTAATAATTTCAAATTTTTAAAAGTTTCATTATTAAATTTAATAATTTTATTATGAGAGATATTTAAATATTCTAAATTTAATAAATTATTGAAATTTATTTCATTAATATCAATGATTTTTAAATTATTATAAATTATTGAAATTTTCTTTAAATTTCTTAAATTATTCAAAGAATTATTTAAATTGAAAATATTATTATTATTCAAATATAATTCAGTAATTGAAGTTAAATATTTCAAATCATTAATATTTGAGATATTATTATTTGAAAGATTCAAATGATTTAAGTTTTGAAGTGAAGAAGAATTCAAGTTGATARTTTTGATTGAATTATCTTTTAAATTTAAATATTTTAATTCATTCAAGGTATAATCTGTTGATATTGAGAATGATTTCAATTTATTGTTGTTTAAATGTAATTGACTTAAATTATTTAAACTATTGAAAGTTGAATTGAGATTTGGATTTGAATTTGGATTTGAATTTGAAATATGATTATTTGATAAATTAAGATACTTTAAGTTAACTGAATAATTCAAATTAACTATATTATTTATATCAGATATTAAATTATTTGATAGATTTAAGTATTTTATTATTTTTGAATTAAGACTTGAAGGTAAAATTAATTCAGAAATTTGATTATTTGAAAGAGAAATTTTTTTGAAATTAGTTGAAAATTTGAGTAAATTTATTGAATTTCTTAAATTATTTAAGTTTAAATATAAATAAGAAAGTTTCTTAAAGGAAATTTCAGAAATATTATTAAATGAATAATTATTTATTTGATTTGAATTTAAATTTAAGTAAATTAAAGAATTGAATTGAAATTTTAAAGAATTGAAATTGAAATTATTATTTAAAAGATTATTTGAAAGATTTAAATATTTTAAATATTTTAAATTTTTAATATCATTTTCATTAATGTTAATTAATCGATTAAATGAAACGTTTAAATAAATTAAATGAGATAAATTATTTAAATTTTCAATTTCATTAAGAGAATTATTTGATAAATTTAAATGAGTTAAAGATTTCAAGTTATTTAAATTATAAATTTTATAAATATTATTATTTGAAAGATCTAAAGAATTTAAATTTATTAAATTATTTAAATTTTCATCAATTGTAATTAAATCATTATTTGAAATATTTAAATTTATTAAATTATAATTTTTATTATTATTATTTATAAATGAAATATTATTGATTTGATTATGAGAAAGATTTAAATATTTTAAATTTTTGAAATGAGAAAGAAAATCATTTGAAATAAATGAGATTTTATTATGAGATAAGTTTAATTTTTTTAATTTAATGAAAACATTATTTATATTATTGATGTTATTTAAATTATTGATGTTATTGATRTTATTAAAAGATAAATCTAAAGATGATAAATTTGAATTGAATTGATAAAGTTGAATAAGTTGAGTATTGAAGTTATCAATTTGATGAGAATTTATAGAATAATGAGATAATTTATTTAAATGATTTAAATTGATTAAATTATTATAAATTATAATTTTATCTTTAAAATCATTTGAGAATTTGGAAATGAAATTTGTAATTAAAATTTCATTTGAATTTCTTTTRATATAATTTAAAATATCTTTATCTAAAAATGAAATAATTCGATAAGTGAAAGTGATTAAGATTTTTTTAAAGAAATTATTATAATTTAAATTTAAATCATTTAAAGAAATTCTAAATATTTCTTTATTATTATTTCTTCGATTATTAAGTGAACAAAGATTTGAAAAATTTAATTCATCAGGTAAAATTTGAATAATTTTAAATAATTTTGAAAATGAAGAATATGATAAATTATAATTTGAAGATAATGAAAGAATTATTAATTTATTAAAAGGTATTAAATTTGTAATTTTATTTAAAATATCTATTGGTAAATTAAGTAATGTTGACATTTTGAGTAATGATATAAGTTTGTATGTTTGAATTGGAAGTTGCAGTTGAATTTGAAGTTTTGAAAAGTTTAACAGTTCAATAACAGTTCAATATATATTATTTTTCTTATCAGATCAAAAACTCTCACACCAACAACTGACTCACATCAACTGATTCTGTCAAGTGTTATCAGGTCTCATCAGTTCTTATCGAATGAATCACATTTCGTATTTCATATTTCATATTTCATATTTCATATTTCTTAGCTTCATGATGCTCTTAGGCATTTTTAGTCGTTTTCGTCTTTTCTTTTGTGAAATTCTTTTTTTTCACTTCTTTTTTTAGTTCTTTTTTGAGTGTTTTTTCACTTCGTTTTCAAGGCTCAAATTCAAATTTTAGACCTTTTTTTGTTTTTGTGACGTGACAGAAAGGAAAGTCGCGGCACAAGCGGGGATGTACATGGTTTTAAAAGGACAAATTACAATATTGTATAGTGCACATCCCACTTATGAAGGGAGTGTTTGTGAGTTTCTTTTTTGTGGTTGCCGATAACCGAAGAAAAATATTTTTTATGTGAGTTTTTAAGAGAATAATTTGAAAAAGAAGAAAAAACTACAAACATTCAGAGAGTCTCACTGGGATCTGATAGAGATTAAGAAGTGAGTTGAATTGAATAAGTGTTGGAGAGTGGTTTGGAGGGTTATTGAAGAAGTCAACAGTGTTTAGATTCGAATAGAATATAGTTTTGAATTAAAAGATTGAATTTAAATAAATACTAAATTACAATAAAGGAAATGTAAAGTTATATATAATACATAAGAAGAGCAAGAAGAATTGAAGAGAAAGAAAATTAACAATAGTTAACAGCAAGTAATACAACAGAAGAAAGGATTAATGAATTTAAAATACTTTTGAAAGAAGAATTATAATAAATTGAATTAGATCCACTAGTTGATGCAGATGATGATGAATTAGATACAGCAATTTCTGGAATTGAAGATGATGAATTTAAAGATACTTTATTTTCAAAGTTTTTTAATTTTTGAATAGTTGTAGCATGTGGATTATGTCTATGTTCAATAGCATTATAACTTTCACCAGTTTCAACGACATTTCTTTCAATTAATGTAGTTTGAGTTTTACTTTCATTTTCATTTGATTCTTCTCTTTTATTATTACTTGAAGTAGAAACACTAAAAACTTCAATATTTGCAGTACTACCTTGTTCAGCAGTAACAATACARAATTTTGCACCTCCAGCACCTGTAGAAACTGAAGAACCTTGAACATCACCAACATCACCTTGACTTGGATCAATTGAACATTTTAATCCATTACATTTACTTTCATCATCACAAGTTATTCTTATACCAAAACTTGGTTTTTCATTTTTAAATGGACAATCATTTTCTAAATAAATTGGATTCCAACCAATTTTAACATATGTATTTTTATTATCATCCATATTTGTACCTGCAACATATGGTGACCAATTACCATATGGATTTGAATTTGATCCCCATGTACAACCATCTGATGTTGAAACTCCTGGTGGATTAATATAATAATGTGCTGAAGTTCCTGCCCAATATTCTGTACCTGGTACAGCTAATTTACTTTCTCCATTACTTTCAACATTTGTTGGTATTAACATTTCTTCATTACCTGGTAAAACAGTTTGACAAAATGCAATATTTTCATTAATTTTATTTTTAACAACAAGAGTACCTTTACCATCATAACAATAATTTTTATTATTAAATGGTTTTGATAATGTACCATCACTATTACAATATAAACCACCATTCATAGATTCTGGATAAGTATATGTTGTAACTGAAGTATCCCATTGTGACATTAATTGACCAGAAGGACAAGCATATGGACAATATGAATCTCCAGAACAAACTTGATCTTTTGAAATTGCCCAACCTTTACCATAACCATTAGAATTAACAGAAACTAAATCATCATTATTTGGAAATGAACAAGTATTTGAATTTGATGAAGATGATCTTTTATCAAATTTTGGTTTTTTATCATTAAATAAAGAATGTTTATGATGATGTTTATATTCAGTTTCTTCTTTTGAAACTTTAGTATTTACTTTTGTTTTTGATTTTTCACCATTAATAACATTTGATTGAAGTGTTAAAATTGTAGTTAAAATAATATAAGTAATTTTAGTATTGAAAATCATTATTATCTAATTAATTAAAAAGAGTGATTAAAGTGGGATAATTTATTTGATTTGATTTGATTTGATTTGATCGATTTGACTTGCGTTAAGTTGACTTTAGTTAGATTGAATTAGATAAAATTAATTAGATAAAATTAATTAGATTGAAATTGATTTAATTAAATTATATTAATATAAAGAGTGTGTAAGATATGAATATAATTAATTAATTTGTTATTTTACTAATTGATTGAATAATTATTAAATAAATCATTTWAAAAAATATTAGAAAAATTGAAGATATTTATATTAATTTAATTCAAAAATTTAATTCAATGATTTTTTTCAATTAATTACTAATTGAATCAATAAATTTTTAATAGATTCTTTAGATTCTAATAAATTCATTTAAAATTATTTTCTTTTTTTATTTAAGAATATATATTATGTATGTTTTAAATTATATTATTCAACCGAAAAAAATAAAGTTATTATTAAAGTTATAATAAAAAGTAAAGTAATATAAGTCTAGACTTTGAATTGAAATATAATTTTATTTGCCCCATATTAAATCATGCAAGGGATACATTTTTATTTTTAAAAATTCTTAAATATTCTTAATTTAATAAGGCTTTATAAAATTAACAATGTTGAAAACTGTTGAAAACTGTTGAAAACTGTTTGACTGTTAGACTAAAAAATTGGAATAATTGAAATGATTTCTTTTTTTTTAAAAAAGTATTGTAGAAAAGGAATTAAAAGTAAAGAAGGTTCTATGATTAATGATATATGATATAAGTTTTTCATGTTTCTTTATAAAACAGTTGAATAGAAAAGAAAGTTAAGAATTACTTGATTCTAGATTGCTATTTCTTAATTCTAGATTTTGGATTCTAGATTCTAGATTTTAAAAGATGATAATAATAATGATGATGATGATTCTAGATTTGTATTTATGTGAAGTAAATAAATTATCATCATTACGATATTATTATTATCATATTTGAAAACTTTCTTTTTGGATAAACTTTTAAATGAATGATCTATTGAAGAATGATAAAGAGCGATGATGATTAAGATGTATTATAAAGAAAAGATAATTCAGCAGCTGATAAAAAACTATCTTTATAATTGGCTTGTGAAAGGATAGTTTCTGGTCATTGATTTTTGATTTTGGTCTTTGGTTCTACTTCTTCTTCTTTTCTTCTTATTTCATATTTATTTCTTATTTTATTTCTTATTTCATTTCTTATTTCATTTCTTCTTTCTTAATTCTTTGTGTTTATTGGACTTTTTTCAATTTCTGCTTTTTCTTTTCTTTTCACTTCGTTTTTTCGCGTTTTTTTGGAGATTTTCTTTTTTTGCGGCATTTTTTTGATTTGTTTTTGATTTTCTTTTTTTTTCGCGTTTCGGGACCAGGACATGGGATTTGCCCCAAGATTTTAAATTTTCTGTCCGGGATTTAAGTCATGTGTAATTATGTAATATTTATTCAAAATCATGTGCTTTGAAGAGACCACATAAATGGGGTTGGATAACGTAATTCCTTACATAATCAAAATCATTATTTGAAAGGGAATAAACAAACAAACAAACAAACAAACAAACTTCAATAAATAAATAAAAATATTTAATATTGTTTTATCCTGTTGATTGTACTTTTTTGATTGACATTTCTCAATCCTTTAGTTAGGAAAAAGATAGACAATATCAATATTTTGTTCAATTTGTATGAAGAAGTATAGTTTATAAARATATAAAAGATGGTATAATCCACCAATTTTTTGTGATTGTATTTGATTAGATTACCGTAAAATGATTTTATAATTCTTTTTTACATATAGCCTTTGAATTTCCTTAAAACTGTACCAAGGTTAATGATTACCAATATGAAGTTATGGAAAAAGTGTTATTTCAAATTGTATTATTGTATATATCAATAATTCAAATATGAATGAATGAATTAATGAATTAAGAAAGCATATAAATATGAGAATATATTTCTTTAAATTTGATTATGATTTTCATTTAATACAATATCCAGCTTCAATTATAATCAGTTTATTTAATAATGAAAAGAGAAACTTTTATAAATGATTTTAATTTTCCATATAATAATAATGAAATTATTAATAATAAAAATGGTGAAATTTTAAATGAATTAAATTATATTTCTGATAAAATTAAAATTTTAAATTTAAATAATGATTTAATTCATCTTTTTTCAAATCAAAATCAAAAAATTAATTATAATGAAATTGATATTGAAATGGATAATAATACTAATACTGAAATGGATAATGAGATTGAAATTGACGTGGAAGAAGAAGAAAAGGAATTAAATAGATTATATTCAAATTTAAATATTTCAAAAGTTCAAATTTATTCATTTTTATTTAATAATATTTTCATTATTGATAATAATTACATTAAAGAAATTGAAAATAAAACACCAATTAATATCAAAAAGATTGAAACACTAAAAAGATTTAAAAATGTTTCAAAAATTATTGAAAATGAAAAATTCTTAAATATTAATGATTTAAATAAATTAAATTTTCTTAAAATTATAATTTCAAATAATGATAATGAAATTTTAGATTTATTAATTTTCCAAAATAAAATTTTAAATTTAAATCTTAAATTAAATTTAATTTTATTTGCATTTAAATTATTATCATGTTCTTTAAATATTTTAAATTTATTCATCTCTGTATTCAATATTGATGAATTAATTTTTAATTTAAATAATTATATTATTAATAAAAAATTTAATAATAATAAAAGTAATTTAAATAAAATTTATTTTAAAAGAAGAAATAAAATCTTGACTTCAAAATATTTAATTAATAATAAAAGAAGTATTTTGAAATCTGTTTTAATTCATCTTGATTTGAATTTAATTCTCATTGAAAGCAGTCATTGAATACTTCATTCACTTCTTTATTACTTCTGTTCTTTATTCACTTTTTTATTTATTGGTTATATTAGTTTTATTTCACTTTTATTTCACTTTTATTTCACTTTTATTTCACTTTTATTTCACTTTTATTTTTATTTTTTTTTATTTTGTCCTAGATATGCTCTGTCCCGTAAATAGTTGGAGCTTGTCCTCTTGTCCTACTGACTCAGCGCTGACTCAGCAACTTTCCTTTTTTTTGTCTTTTTCCACTTTTTACTTTAAAGTCTCTGATAACTTTGGAAAATAATTGTAAAAAAAGGTTTAAATTATGATAAACAAAGTATGAATAGATAATAAATGATAATAAACGATAATGATAATAAACTTATTAAAGAAACTAATTGAACTAGTTCATAACCTGTAGAAGTAGAACTAATAATAGCTACCTATATTGCAAATACATATATTAATCATGAGTAATAAATATGATGAACATGGTCATAGAATAATTTCTAATACTAAGAATAATAATAGTACTTTAATAAAAGATAAATTGTATATTAAACCAAATAATTATGAAATTAAGAAAAATATAAATACTTCAAAAACTATTAACTTATCAAAACTAATTAATATTAAAAATGATAAAACTTTAAGTTGGTATGACGATGATGACGATGATGATGATGATAACTATCTATTTCAAAATGATAATAGTAACTCAATTGATAATATAAAAGAAATTGAAAACTCTAATGATGATATAAAAAAAGATTCAAGTAATAGTTTATTAAGTAGATTAGATAATCCAAGAGGTAATTCAGTCATATCAAATGAAAATAATCAAGAGAATCAATTAGAAAATAATCAAGAAGACCAAGTTCATAATAAGTCTGAAGATAATAATAATTATAGAAATAATTATAAAAATAAAAAAAATTATAATAAAAAAAATTATTCAAATACYAAAAGTAATAATTATACTCATAATAATATASATAATAATGGAAATAGTAATGGATATAACAATGGAAATAGTAATGAAAATAGTAAAATTAATAAGAAAAGTGGAAATTCTTTATTTGATAGATTAGATAATCCAAAAGGTAATCCAATTAATAATAAAGATTATGAAATTAATAAAGATAATGAAAGTAATGAAGAATTAAATGAAATTGAAGATAAATCTTATAATACAAAAAGATATAATAACAAATATAATAAAAGTAAAAATTATCATACAAATAATAATATACAAGAAAAGAAATATTCAAAATCAAATACAAATATTGGAAATAGTTTATTAGATAGATTAGATAATTTAAAAGGTAATTCAATTTCATCTAATAATAATACTAAGGATTCTTTTAATAAAAATAAAGATAAAAGTTATAATAAAACTAATTCAAATTATAATAAAAAATTTAAAATAAAGAAAAAAAAATATACTTTAGCAGATCTTGAACTTGAATTTTCAAAAGAATAATATTATATTATACGTACTATACTATACAATACAATACAATACATTATAATACATTATAATAATATATTATACAAAATTTAATAAATAGATAAATACATTTAGATTATAATATATTTAAAACTATAGATACAAGTAATATAATTAATTATTTAATTATTTAATAACATTATTATTTAAAATCCATTATTTGAAGCTTCTTGAATTCTATTAATATAAGTTTTTGAAATTACACTCCATGATTGTATATATTTTGACATACATTGATTAACACATTCATCATTTGCTTTTGGACATTTTTCAAAACAATTTGAAGTAATTTTTTCAACTAATGATGTTGCATTTTCAATTGCAATTTCTTGACTAATTTCTTCTTTTAATTTTTTTATAGTTTCTGAATTTGATTCATTTGAAGGAAATGATGAATTTGTATTGTTATCTGAGATTGTTATTGGAGTTGAATCAAATTCTGAATTTGTTGTTGTTGATGGTGAAGTTTTACCAAAAAATGAAAATGCCATTTTATTAATTATTTATATGATATTAGATATTTATAATATATTTATAAGATATTTATGAGATATTTATACCAACTAGATTTGATTATTTATGAATATCTATATTACAGATCTGTTATATATACAAGATTGAAAGAATATTTATATTTATATTTATATTTATATTTGTAATGATAATGACAATGACAATGACAATGACAATGACAATGATAAAGATAAAGATTGTTATTATTATTCTGTTATATCTTGTTTTATTATCTTTTGTTACTTCATTTGCCATATTTTTAAGAAATAATTATCAATTGCGAATTCATTGGGCAGCAAATTGGAAAAATGGAAAAATTGCCAAAAAAAAAAGAAAACCGAAATCATCCCGGAACTGGCTGTATTCTCGGTCTACTTATTACCAGTTTGAGCAATAATTGCATTTGAYAGCTCTTAATCAAGTAATTTATAAAAAATAAAATCAGGTGATACTCGAAAATAAAATAAACCCGGAGATAATTCCAAATCGGGATAAAATAAAAATATYTGCGGAGTTAAAAACTGGAATTTAAAATTTCAGATTCAGAAACAGCAAAAACAGCAGAAAAAACAACAAAAATAGTGATTAAACAATGAACAAAAGAATAAAGGTAAAGAAAATAAGAGGAATAATGAGAGAAATATATGTTCTTGGAGGAGCAGAGAAAAAAAAAATGTAAAAACCAACAACAGAAACAGAGAAAATGAGATAATAAAAGAAAACAAATGCAAAAACATCTAACATAACACACATAAAATAAATAACAAATAAATAAAATAATAAAGAAAGAAAGAAAGAAACAAAACTAGAATTAAAACAAAACAAAAAAAATCACAAAACAATCACAAAACGACAACAACAACAACAATAACAATAAAATAATTATAAAAAACAAGCTCAAAGTGACTCCCATCCACCAACATCTGATGTATTTTCTAAAGTTCTTGAAATATATTTATATATATTATTTTCTAACCAAAATGTTCTAATAAAATAATCATATCTCTTTTTATCCAAATATAATGGATAAACAATTCTTCTATTTGATAAATCTGTCATTAATTCTCCAAATTCATCTAAATATGGTGATTCATAAAATGTTCCAATATCTCTCCATAATATTAATATTGAACAATGTTTTGGTAATAAAAATAGACCTAAATTATTTGAATCACATTCAAATTTACAATGATATGAACATTCTCCTTGAATTATACCAATATTCTCTTTATGTAATTCAACAATTTTTGAACAAAATAAACAAATTCCAGGATCAATTGAATTAAATCTATCAATCATATATTTTTTTTTATTTATTTTATTTAAATCTTTTTTTTTATAAATAATTTCTGTAAATATTTTATCTAAATCTTTTGGTAAATTAATTAATTTTAAACAATTTGGATATTCTAATTCAATATTTTTTTTAATCTCATGTGTAATCATCATTTTTTTAATATATTTAATAAATTCATTAAATCTTTTACCTTCATATGAATTTGAATCATTGAATAATTTTAAAATTTCATTTAATTTTGGTAACTTTAAATATTCACAAAGTTTATTAATCTCCATATTTTCTTTATTTCCATTTCCATTTCCATTTCCATTTCCATTTCCATTTCCATTTTCATTTTCATTTTCATTTTCATTTTCAATTTCCATTTTCATTCCAATGTCTTCATTGATTTTCATTTTAATATCTTCAATTTTTATATCATTAAGTCCACCATTAGTATAATTAAAATCACTAAAAATATCATTTGAAAGTTCTTCATCATTTACTCCATCTTTAGAATATTTAATAAATGTAAAAATTGATGCTCTTCTTAAAAATGGTGTAAGAACTTTAATCATAATTGTATAAAAAGAAGAGCATATTAAAAAATTATCAATTTTAAATACTTTTTTAGTTATAGCACTTAACAATTTTTCAATTAAATTCTTCATATTTTTTTCTGTTTCAGATCTCATATTCTTATTTATATTGATATTAAAATCTGTTAATTTTGGATCAAGTTCATCATTATTCATTTYCATATTCATATTATCATTATTTTTAACAAAACTCATTTTATTATCTTCAAAAGTTTCAAAATCTTTAAAATTTTCATTTAATTTATTCAATAAAATAAAAAAAGATTGTAAAAAATGTCCAATGAAACAAACTCTTAAAATTGTATAATATGAAACTTTATAAACATTTAAAGGTATAGTTTTAACTAAAATTCCAAAAAAATTTTTATTATTTAAAATATTTGAAAAAAAAATATTTGAAGTTAATTCTTTAATATTTGAAAATAATCTAACATATTCACCCGTATCTGTTGGTAAATTCATTCTGTCAAATGGTATTGGAATTGCAAATAAATCTTTTGTAACATCTTTAACAAATTTAAATCTTTTAATATCCCTTGCTGTATTTGTTAATATTAATAAATCTTTAGATCTTTTAAATTCAAATAAAATTCTTAATAAAGTTAATTGTAAATCCGAAAGTTGATGAGGTACAATATCTGTTAAATTATCAAAATCATGCTCAACTCCTCTCAAAGAAATTTCAACACCTTCAATTGTATTTGTAATTAATTCACTTAATGAATTATAAGGATTTGAAGAAGTAATAATTGTAATACTATCATAAATTTTTTTAACTAATCCTTTTAATAAATTTCTTCTAACTTCATTAGTTCCTAAAATAATCGTATCAAAATATTCTTTAGAAAAACAATGACCTTGTGATAATAATTCTTCTGGAATATCAACAGCATAATTTTTAGGCCATGTTCCAAATGAATTAAATTTCTCAAGTCCACAATGCCARTYCAAATCAATTTTTTTACCATTATTTAAATTCTTATTTAAGGTTAAATTGTTTTGATTCCAAAAAACTGGCAATAAAATATTATTGGTACATTTACATAAAGGACACATAAATTCTCGATTTGAAAGATCTTCAGGAATAGTTCTAGTTACTAATTTTTGACGTTCTTTTAAAGTATCAATATATTCCTGAAAACATGAAAAGTGAACAATATGACCACAAGAACTTGCAATATTTTTTTCTATCTTATTTGAAGTAAATGGAAACCCAGGTCCAATGACTTTTTCTTCTTCAACATTTTTCAAATAATTATGAATTTTTTCATTGGCTCCAGTTTCTGAAAGTTTATCATCTAAACTAATGGGTCCTGAAAATGCTTTATAAAACCAATATTTATCATCAAAGGGAACATTACGRAAACAACCAGCTTCTGAAATATATGCCATATATCCAAATAAATCATTTTGTTTATCTGACATTTGGCATAAAACACAACATTCTTCAGGAAATTTCCAACCATCTCCTTCATTTCTATTACATAAATCAAGAGGACTGAATTCTTTTTCTTTCCCCTTTTTATCAATAGATTTCACTGGACTATTACCATTTTTAATAAGTCCTTTGTTTTTAGCTAAAAATTGTTCTTGATTCTTTTTCATTAAATCCATTACTTTCTTTTTACTAGCGGCTGCTGCTTTTTTCCTTCTATCTTTATCTTTTTTTCCAGAAGATCTGGCTGTATCCAATTTTAAAAGTTCAACATCGAAATCATCATAAGCTCCAGATAAAAATGTTATAAGATCAACAGTGATTTTATCATCCAAAAAAGCTTTAAATATAGCTCTGACTTTGGCATGATATGCTGAACAACTTGAAAAAGTTAAAACAACATAAAGCAAAGAAGTGATAGACGAGCCTTGACATGGATCAAGATTTTCTGAATTTTGTCTAAGTTTTTCCACATCTCTAAAACACCATTGATTAAATGAACTAGAACGATATTGATAATTTTCTAAAGCACAAGTATGAATTAAATGTAAGGTCAAACTTAATATACCATCAATATTATTTTTATAATGATATTCAACACAGTAATTTAAGCAACTAAATAAAAACAAAATAAATATGGCTGAATTTGTAAATCTAGGATATTCTGCAAATAAACCATTAAGTTTTTCAAGTTTTGGTGTAATAACAATATTTTCTGAAGAAACACCTAACTTTTTAGCTTGTTTTTCTCTTAAAATAGTTTCAGCTTCAAATCTTTTTTGAGTATTGAAATTTATAAAATATGGATCAATTTGAGAAATATATTTTTCTCTCAATTTGAATGTTCCAACAGTTTTAACATCAGGAGGTAAAAAAATTGCAACTTTATTCAAAGCAACTCTAAAATTTTTATGTTGTAGAGCATTATCAGATAATTCAGCAGAAATTTGTGAAAATGGAAGAGGTTTGAAACATAAAGTATGAATTAATTCTTTTTTTAAATATTCCTCAGATAATAAATCATCAGTGTAATTTTCATCATAATTATCAGAATCTTCATCGATATATTCATGATTKATACAATGAGTTCTTTCAAGCATTAAATAAATGAAAAAATTCAAACACTCCTCAACAATATACTCTAAAACTGAGCTATCATAAATATTATAATTCTTGAAATCAGAATTAACCCATTCATTTAAACACCAACGATCGAAAATAGTTCCCATGACAAAATCTGGTTCTTCAAGTACCATTAATAATCTAATTAAATATATATCTCTAACATAACCAAATTCTCTTAAACTATTGATATAAGTAGCAGCTTGACTTTTCATGCTTATACCATTTCTAACCCAAAAATTCAGTTTAATTTGAGAAACTAAAACAATAGTTCTAATTGCATAATCACCAACTTTTATAAAAAGGTATGGATCATTCTCCAAATTACTATAAAGAAGGTTATTTAACATTACTGGAGTTTCAAGATYACCATATTCTATTAGCCAACTTAAATAACTGAAAAGAGGATGCATGAAACTTACTTCCTGACAATCAACTCTGAAATCCAAGATATTATAAACTTTTAATTCATATTCTTCACTTTTATTTAGCATTTTATCAATATTTTTTTTGAAAGCATTATTAAGTTCAATTTTATTTTCTTCAGGAATTTTATCAAAATTCTTTAAAGTTGGAATGGTTATTATTTTATATTGATATTCTTCCTGAATATCATTTGAACTAATTTTATTACCATTAAAAGAATTATTTAAAATTTTTGAACATCTTAAAATAATAGAATTTAAACCATCTTTTACAACATCATCCTTAATAGTAATATTCAATTTTTTAGCAGTTTTAGCTAAAGCTTGTAAAAATTGACATAATTGTAAAGAAGCTTGAAAATAATATTGATAATCAACATTTTCATATTGTACATGTTCTTGAGATTCTCTTTTAATTAAAGGTAAACCATGAAATAAAAGAATAAAATCAATAATTTGATATATTATTTCTTTTTTAAAGAAAAATTCAATTTTATTTGTTGAATTTATAATAAAAATCAAATGATGACATAAAGTTATCCATCTTCTTGATCTTAAATTTGAAGGAATTAATTCTTTTTTAACATCAATTGATTTAAAAGTTAAAATATTTCCAGTTGTTAAATAAGTAAAAATTGATGTTAAAAATTTAGTAAAATCACCATGTTGTATAAATAAATTTGAAATAAATCTATTTTTAAAAAAAATTGAAGATAATTTTAAAAAATTATTTAAATCTGGATCTTTATCTAATTTTATAAATAAATTAGAAATGATTGGATAGATATCAATAAATTGGCATGCAATTAAATTTTTATAATTAATATTTGAAATTATAGCAGATTGATATAAGTTTAATAGAGATAACCTAAAATTTTTCCAAACTCTTATATCAAAATATAAAAGATATTGAAATCTAGAACCAGAAAATGAATCTTTGAAATTTTGAAGAGTGAAAAATGGAGAATATTGACATTCATTATAGGTAATATGATCAATATTCCATCTATTTGAATTATAATTTATATTCCAATAATCTTCTTCATTGATTGAATTATTACTATTCTGAGTTAAAAGAGTACCATAGAGTTGTTGATTATGAGTTGAGAATGGATTTGGGATTTTATTTTTTTCAAGACAACCAGGCAAAGTTATATTTGAATTATAATTAAAAATACGAGGAGTATAAGATAAAATTCCTGGTCTCCATTTTTTACATAAAGCCTTTGATAATAATTGATTGATGATTGAATAATTATTAAAAAATTTAGAATTTGATAAATCAATTAAATAATTTAATATTAAAAAACTTAAATCATCTTTAAAATTATCTCTAAAAGATTTAATAATAATATTATTACCATATGGATCTAATATTTTTTTTTTTTCAATTAATTCAGAAATATTTTTTGAAGAATAAATTAAAGATTTTCCAGTTAAAATTGAATTATCTAAAATCATTTCAGAAAATTCATTAGTTTTAAAAGTTATTGAATTTAATTGATTAATAATATTTTTATATAATTTAAAATTTAAATCATTTGAATTAAAATAATAAATTAAATAATATTTATTCAGATTAATATCTTTTTGATTACCATAAATTTTATAATTTAGATCTGAAGAATTTGATAATTTTAATATAGTTTCTTCATTWATGGAATTATTAATTGAATTTGAATTTATATTGTTAACTAAAAATTGTAAATTAGTTGATAAATTATCAATAATATAATCTAAAAGACATTCAATTAAGTTGAAAGTATTTTTAATTAAATCATTGTTGTTATTATTATTAATGATATTTTCATCATCATTACTATTATTATAATATTTACAAAATTGATCATTATTTGTTATTCCACCACAATTACAAATTAAATTTGAATCAATATTTATTGTTGAGATTATAACATTATGATTTTTATGAAATTTTGGATTATAACAATTTTTACATAAAATACATGAATTTAAAAGATTATTATTATAAAAATTAGTGAAATTTGAAGAATTTGTGAAATTTTTAATTTTAAATTTATTTTTATTTATATTATAATCAATTGAATTTGAACAAGTTATACAATTATAAGATAATTCACCTTTTTTAAAGAAATTTCCACATAATCTATTTGGATGATATTTATTATTATCTTTATTATCATCATTATTATCATTGGATGATATTTTTTTTTTCTCAGATTCATTTAATAGAATAACATCATTTGGTAAATATTTTAAATATAAATTAAAATCAATATTTTTTTTATCATTTAATAAATTATAAATTTCAATTTGATTATAATTCTTAGTTGAATTATCATTATAATAATCTGATGATAATATAAGATTATTAAAATAATTATAAATAATAAATTTTAAATTATTTTGATTTTTAATTTTAAAATTTAAAAATTTTGGTAAAAAATTTAAAAATTTTCTTAATTTTAAAATTTTYACAGTTGGATTTGGTTCTAAAACACTAAATATTTCTTCATTAATAATAAAATTTGATAAATTTGGATATTTTTTTGAATTTAATTTTATATCTTTATTTTTATAATCATAAACTATATCATTCCAATCATCATCATCATCATTGTCTTCGTTGTTGTTGTTGTTATTATTGTTATTATGAGTAATGTTATTATTATTGCTATTGATCATGAATTCATTGGAAGTTAAGAGTGGATTAAGAGCTGGATTTATTGGGATTGGATTAGATATTGGGATTTGATTTACATTTGTATYGGCGTTTGTATTTGAATTGGTGTTTGTATTTGATTGATTGATTATTGTATCATTGTTAAGTAAATCATTATCAACACTATTTTGATTATTTAATTGTTGATTGAATAAGTTAATATAATTTGCATTGATGTAATTACTATTTATGAAATGATTATTATTATAATCATTTTCACTAATGTTATTGTTATCGTTATTGATATTGATATCAGTATTTGTGTCTGTATCTGTATCTGTATTTGTATTTGTATTTGTATTTGTATTTATATTTGTATTTGTATTAGTATTAATATCTGTATTTATATCTGTATTGTTATTATGATTAGTATTTGTATCGACTGAATTATTTGAAGAGTTATTTGTATCGATTATATTTGTATTTGTATTTGAATTTGTATTTGTATTTGAATTTCTAGTGTTGCTGTTATTTTGATTTGAATCCATTATTACTGAAAAAAGTTTTAAAAGATTAATACAAACATATAAGAAGAAAGTAATAAAGCAATTAATAAGTAAACTAGGCAATTGAATTTCTATTTGTAATTTCAATTCAAAAAAAATCAACAGCAAAAGAAGCAAAAGATGAAGAAATTGAAAAGATTGAAATGATTCGAAATTGATTTAAGATTGATTTAAGATTGAAGATTGAAGATTGAATTGTTTATGAGTTCATAAAGATCACAGGTCGAGGGCATGCAACGTGACTGCCCTGGAAATGTTTTATGAATCGGGAAATAAGTACTTGAGACCATGATTGTGGGTCTTGTTTGTCTGTGTACATCGTTTCAACATTTCGCAAGCTCCGATTTCCAAAATTCTGATCAGCCAATGAARTAAAGCTCCWWRGGATTTATAGTTTAAGGTTTAGAGTTCAATTTCAATGATGTAGTAGTACTGATACCCACCTGAAACAATAACAAACCTAAAATCTTAAGCTYTTTYATTGTTGAACTGTAAATTTTCTGAATCTCATTTTTCAATTTTTTTCAATAATTGATTTTCTATTTTAAGTCGCTCGTAAATTTTAATTTTGATTACGTAAGCTCGTATTTTTTTGAAATTGCCTTTTTTACGGTATTAAACAAATTTCAAATATATTTATTTTATTTATACTTTATTACACTTGACACAAATATTTAAATGCAATATTGAATATCCGTTTGAGGATTTAGAGGAATAAARATTTTGAAGAGATTAGGAAGAGATTCAATTTTATTAATCTATGAAGTTAAATAAGAGACTTTCATTCAATCAATAAACAGTATTACAAATTATGAACTTAGAAAAACCATTACTAATTCATATTTTTAAAAAAAATATTGAATTCATTACCAAGTGATAAATTATTTCTATTATCTTATTCAAATGATGACTTCAAAAATAAAAACTTAAATAACTATTCAAATATTAATAATATTAATAATATTGCAAATGAAATTTTGTTTTCAAAAATCACATTCCAAATTTAATATTTAAAGAAATTTTAATTTCAAAATCAATTTATATTAAAAATTTAATATTTTTAATTAGAGATGATTCAAATAATTCAATTGAAATTAAAGAAAAATTGAATAAAACTAATTGCAATATTATAAGTAAAGATTACAAAATTTTAAATTTAAGATTAATTAATTATTCATATAATTTTAATATTGAAGATATAAATTGTCCATTTGATGAAGATATTTTGAATAATTTAAAAAACTTAAGATTATTTGAAATTGATAATTATTATATAAATTGTTCAAATAATTTAAATATTTCAAAAGAAATTAATAAAATTTTATTTCAATTATAATGGAATTTCAATAAATTATAAAGAATCTGATAATTTTCGTGCAAATGATATAAATATGAATAATTCATTAATGAAAACAAAAATATTTAAGAATTTGAATAATTTGATTTATATTAATTTAAAAGATACAAACTTGAATACTTTTCCAAAATGTTTGAATTCTTTAATTTGTTTGAARAAATTGAATTTGAGTTTAAATAAAATTAAAAAAATTAAAGAGATTTTAAATTTTCAAAACTTGATTAATTTAAATTTGTCAAACAATTTAATTGAATCAATTGATTTAAATTCATTTAATTATTTGAATGAATTGAAATTATTAAATTTACATAATAATTCTTTGAATGATTTAGAATTTTTAAGTATTTTTGATAATRAAAAGTTGAAATATTTGAATTTATCAAATAATAAATTGAAATTTAATTTAATTCATAATATATTTTCTTCTAATAATAAAGATAATAACAATTGGTTAMAGAATCTTAAATATTTAAATATAAATGATGATGAAAATAATTCTTTAGATAAAAATTATAATATTTTAAGTTTTTCAAACTCTTTAAAATATTTAAATTATTTATATTTAAGTTTTAAGAATATTATTGAAATTAAAATTTTAAAAAATGTTAAAAATTTAAAAGTTTTTGATTTATCAGATAATAATATTGAAATAATTAATAATGAATTTAAAAATTTAAGAAATTTAAATAAACTTTTAATTCCAGGTAATAAAATTAAAAAAATTGAAAAAAATTCATTTATAAATTTCAAAAGATTATTAACATTAGAAATTTCAGAAAATTTTATTTCAGAAATTTCAAATGAATTTAATTCTTTAATTCAATTACAAAAATTAAATTTAAGTTATAATAAATTAACAAATATAAATAATCTTTGTAATCTTAGTGATTTGAATAATTAAACATTTTTAAATTTAAGTCATAATAAAATAAATAATATTGAGAATTTAAGAAATTTAAAAAATTTAAATCACTTGAATCTATCAAATAATTATATTTCAAATATACCAGATTTGAATCATTTGATTGGATTAAAGACAATTCATTTATCATATAATAAAGTCAGAATCATTTCTAAGGATTTAAAGTTGCCTGAAGGACTTGAAATATTTTCAATGAAACATAATTTCCTTAGAGAAATCACTACTTTAGAAGAATTAAACAGTTTCAAAGAGAAAGTTGATAAATTCYAGTTGTTTCAGGACACTTCTGGGTATTGTTTCTATTAAAACTTGCTCCAATTTCATTAAATCTTTCCTTCTTTTCTCCATATTCTCTATATTCTTTATATTCTTTATATTCTTTATATTCTTTATATATTTATATTTATATTTATTTTATTCTTCCTTTGTTTGTTTGTTTATTTTAAACGTATTTTTTATTTGTAGACGACCCACAAAATTGGTCTCGGCTGAAATTGATGAAAAATTTATTTCAAAACGAAAAGAAAAAATAAACAAACAAAAAAGAAGAAAGAAAGAAATGAAGAAGAAGAAGAAGATGATGATGAATAAAAATAAGAATTGAATGAGTAGATAGACATAGATAGATAGATATTTGATTGCCATGTTCAAGATACAAGTTCATTTAATTCCACCCAATTCCTTTTATTCCCAATCAAATACAAATAATGTAAATAACACAAGTAACATAAGTAGTATAAGAAAGTTTCTTCATTTAACTAATCCAGAAAATACTTTGAAGTTAACTTCAATTGAAATAACAAATCATTTCTTTAAATTATATCCAAATGAAAACATATTTAAAATCAATAGAATTCAAGATTTTCAAGATAATGATTTAGATCCAGATTATAAAATTAAAGATATTTTCTTATTAAATGATTTCAATAATACTAATAATAGCTATAATTATGAAAATATTTTAAAAATAATCTTGAATAATGATTTAATTAATATTGATCCAATTATTCCAAACAATTCAACCAATTCATTTAATTCAATTAATTCCATTAATAAAAGTTCAAACTCATATATAATTTTAAGTGATGATGATGAAGAGAATATTCAAAATAATACTCCTATTAATAATAATAACAATAATCAATCTATGATTGTAAATAATGTAAATAATAAAAGAAAATCATCAAATTTTGAAAAACCTTCAACTGTATGGCAAAATAATTTAAAAAGAATAAAATTTTCAAACAATAATAATAATAATAATAATAATAATAATAATAATAATTCAATCAACAATTTAAGTAATAATTCAATTAATAACTTAAGTAATAACTCAAAAAGTATTATAAATAAATTAAATCATTCAACTCCATTGAAATCTTCAAATCTTTCAAATATTGT
>BCKQ01000028.1:0-17524 GCA_001600695.1 Ascoidea asiatica
CATCCCTACTTAATGCGGGATTAATGTTTTAACTTATTTTTAATAAATATTTCAATTTTCTCTACACAGGTTTACACGTGCTCGTAAAGCCCAAAATTGCTTTACGACAAAAAGCACAAAAATTGGGATTAAAGGGATAGACTATTATTTTTTGTTACACAAAGAAAAAAAAAAGATTTCATAATGAGGAATAAACAACTACGAATATGTATATTCCATGCCTCCAATGCTTCATAAAATGATGGCAATGATGGCGATGAAAGAATTAGTAATGATACTCTTGATCAATTCCAAAATAAAATAAAATAAAATAGAAAAACAAACTATTTTTAATAGACATGGTAATCTAAATTAGGAATAATCTAATCTTAAAATCAAATAATAAAAAGTTAATATGAGTTTGAACAAATTTAATCAAAATTATTATTCAAAAGTTGTAGAATCAAAAACTAAAGAACCTTTAATATATGATTTATCAAGTGGTGATTTTCAATTGAATAACTCAAATCATTCTAATTCATCTTTAAGTAATCCATTTAGTTCAACTTTATCTCCTTTACCTAAAGCTAAAACAAAAAATTTTAAAACAACTCATTCAAGTAGTAATTTTAATTTATTTAATAATAAATATAATGAAAAAATTAATGAAAAAAATGATTTTTTACCATCTGATGATTATGAATATTATTTTAATAAAAGTAATAATAAATCAAAATTAGATTATAATAATCCGTTTATCAAATGTAATATAATTAATAATAATAATAATAATAATAATACTAATAATAAAGGTAAAAAGAAATTTTCATTGAAGAATTATTATAAAGTTAAGAATTTCAATAGTAAATTATGTGAAGAAAATGATTTAAGATTAAATTTAAAAGAAAAATATAAAAATAAAAATATTTCTAGTTTTATTAATAGTTTTGAATATTTTCAAAATGCTAATCCTTTAATTACTCAATCAACAATAATTTTTTTCCATTTTATTTTATATATTTTAAATATAATTTATATAATATATTTTCCAATACTTTTAAGATTTATATTTAAACAAGAAATAAAAAGAATAGAACTTGTTAAAAAATATAAAAATAATGATTTTTTAGAAAAATCTCTTATGGAAATTATTATAATTAAATATATTATATTTATTTTTCATTTATTTATTTTTTCAATTGAACCAATAAAATATTTAAATAATTTTAAAAAATTATTAATTATAATTCCAAGTCGTATAATTTTATCATTTTTAATTGGATTTTTAATTTCATTATATTTTTTAAAATATAATTTTTTTTTAGCTATAATTTATATTATTTTTATTATAATTTTTTTCATTATTTGGGTTATAATTTTATTAATAAATTATTCAAATAAAATTAATAAAGAGTTTCCTGTTGTTGATGATGATTATAATGATGATGATGAAATTGAAGTAATTCATTGTAATGAAGAAATTGGATATCAAATTGAGCAAAAATTTTTATAAATAATATTTTTATATAACTATAATTTTAATAAAATATAAATTTAATAATAAAAATAATCGCAATTAAGGGATTTAAACAAAAATGTGGTTTATCCGCGGAAAAGTGTTCCTATATTAAATTTGTTCCGAATACAGTATGTATAACTTTGTCCGTGGAAAGCTATTTGTTAAAACATTAGTAAATTTACCAAAAATGTTCAAAATTATTAGGAAAAGTATTATTGAAATATTGATGAAGTGATTTTGAATTATTTGAGTGAGTGGATTTGATATTTGATATAAATATAAGTAGTATATTCATTTTGAATTTTATTTTTTCATTATTTTTTCATTTGCTTTTTAAATTATTATATTTTATTCAAGTAAAATAAAAATTTTAAATATAAAAAATGATGAAATTAAATTTAGAAATTGAAGCTTTAAAAAAAGATAAAATCTTTCCAGATTGTTTAGAAACTTTTAATTTAAAAGGTTTATTGAAAATTAATTATAATGAAAAATCAGTTAATTTTGGTAATGAATTTAAAAGTATTGAAACAGTTTTAACTCCAAAAGTTAAATTTATTCCATTTGAAAGATTTAATTTAAATGATTTATATACATTAGTAATGACAGATATGTTTGCACCAACTAAAGAAAATAATTTATGGGGAGAAATTAATCATTGGACAGTTTCTAATTTAAATTTAAAATTAAAAGAAAATGATAATAATGAAATTTTAATTGATGAAAAAAATGGTAAAATTTCTCATTTTTATGTTGGATGTAGACCACCAGCAAATTGTGGATATCATATTTATGTTTTTATTTTATTTAAACAAAATTCATTAATTAAATTTGAATCACCACCAGAAGATAGAAAAAATTGGGGAAGTGGAATTCCTGGAAATGGTGTTAAACAATGGGCATTAAAGAATAAACTTGAACCATTATCAATTAATTATTTTAAATGTCAAAATGATATTCAATAAATGCTTCTTTCCTTGATGAATTCTTCTTAGTTCTTATTTCTTATTACTTCTTTTATAGATTCTTCAATAAATAAATGGTGGATTTGATTTGCCTTTTATTCAATCTGAGAATTATTTATTTGTTTATATTCGATTTAACCGAAGAGAGAGAAAAAAACCGTAAATCCGGCGACTCTTCTCCAACCACGGATTTGTTTTTCTATTTTTAGAACTTGTTTTCTGTTTTCAGCCGGTTCGGAAAAAGGTCTGCTTTCTCGGAAATTCCGCATGTTTTTCCAGAACTGAGTGAAGAAAGACAGCGGGCCAAAGAGGAGCAGACGAAAACAATAAAAAGAGAGTTGGATATGTTTGTTTGTCCTTTTCACCAGAGAAGAGAAGAGAGAAGAGAAGAGAAGAGAGAAGAGAGAAGAGAGAAGAGAATATAGAAGAATGAGGTTAATGTGGCAATGATTGATATTAATGATGGATAACTATACAAAGGGTTTCTAGTTGAGTAGATAAGAAGAACATATCGTTACTGATCTAAAGGATATGAAAGAGAATTGAGGGGTGATTGAAGAAAGAATAAAAGAATAAAAGAATAAAAGAATAAAAGAAGAATTGTGTGAACGTTATTGAGAATAATATTATTAATAATATTAGATACAAGATAGTTAATCATAGTTAATCATAGTTAATCATAGTTAATYATAGTTAATTATGATGGGTCTATGGCTACTCTGGATTTTGAATTAAAATAATTTGACTGGATAAATGTCAGCCAGTCCGGGACCGATAAAAGGAGATTGGAAATTGGAAATTGCAATTGAATAACATAATTTAAAAAAACATATGAAAGTATGTGATGAAATAAACGTTACTATTTCTATTTGATAATAAACAACGTTGAAAATGGATAAAATATTGATGGTATGGCTGGTTCCAATGATATTCAATGATATTCAATGATATTCAATGATATTCAATGATATTGAATTGAAGTTGAAATAGCCAATGATGTTTATATGGAAATTAAAGATTATCTTAATATCACTTAGCCACTCATTCACTTCATTTCATTCAATTAGCTTATTAATGCATTATGCAAATAAAAATGTTTATATTCTTTTAATTCTTATGTTACTTTTTAGGACTCCAWATTTCTATTGTAATACACTAGATGAATAATATACTATACTGATATAATAAGAATATAAAACTAATTAATATTAGTTATTTTAAAAGATGATAAGGGTTAAAAATTAAAAATTGAAAATTGAAAATTGAAAATTGAAAATTGAAAGTTGAAATACCCCCCTCATTGAATAATTTTAACTACTAACTTATTACTACATTTAAAAATGATTTCAATTGATTATTTTCTTTATAAATTGTATATAATTTCTTACCTTTATCTTCTTGGCATTTTAATTGTTATATATTATTAAATATAGAAAAGAATAAAGTATAAAAGATTATAAATAAACAAAAATGAGTGAAAAATTAGAAATATATCATAAAGATTTAGAAGAAGGTAATGAATTAAATAATGGAATTGAAGCTGAAAAAATAACAACATCTGGTGAAAATAATGAATTTATTCATATTGGTAATATGAAAGTTAAAAAAGAAGAATTAGTTAAAGCATTTGCAGGTACTTTAAATCCAGGATTATCACCACCACCTGTTCATAATTTTGCAAATCCAGCTCCATTAGGTTTGTCTGCTTTTGCTTTAACAACATTTGTTTTATCAATGACAAATGCAAAAGCTATGGGTATAAATATATCAAATATAGTTGTAGGTTTAGCATTTTTTTATGGTGGATTTGTACAAATTTGTGCAGGAATGTGGGAAATTGCAATTGGTAATACATTTGGTGGTACTGCATTATCATCATTTGGAGGATTTTGGATGTCATATGCAGCTATAGAAACAAAATGGTTTGGTATAATTTCTGCATATTCTCAAGATACAATAATGTTAAGTAATGCAATTGGATTTTTTCTTTTAGGATGGGCTATTTTCTCTGCAATGTTAACTTTATGTACAATGAAATCAACATTAACATTTTTTTTAATGTTTTTTTTATTAACTATTACATTTTTAATGTTATCAATTGGAGAATTTACAAATAGTGAAAATTGTACAAAATCTGGTGGTATTATTGGTGTCATAGTTTCATTTTTAGCTTGGTATAATGCTTTTGCAGGTCTTTCAAGTAAAGAAAATTCATATATTACAATTAAACCATTGCCTTTAACAAGATTAAAATATGATTAATATAAAATATACAAGTTTCAAAATATATAGAGTATATAGTATAATCMATCACCATATATTAATACAGTTCTAGACTGTTTGTTATACAGTAGATTCTTTGAGTGGTGATAATATGGCACCTCATAAGGGTGTTTTTCTCCAGTGGATCACCGGAACCCGTCTCTGAGATCTCGAATAATTGTTCCATGAATAAGTGAGCACTAACAGAACTAGCACAAAATCGATTCGGCTCCATTGAAAGATTTGTCTCTAAAGAACAAAGAAACGTTGGATTACTGCAAGAACTGTTAGCAGTGCAATGGCCTAAGTACGGCTAACTCTCTCAATAGCTCCCTCAGCCAGCCTGACAGACACAGATCTTCCCCCTCCTGGTCTTTTTTCATCCTAGCAAATTGCCACCCATGAATACTATTCAATAACCAATATAACTATTAATGTGATACAATTTATTCCATTCTAATTCTGCATTACACAAAGAGAAACTGAAGTTGAAATTGAAGCTGGAATTGAAATTGCCGAGGCTGCTCCGCTAATGAACCCCTCCGGAGAACATGCACCGGATCCGGATTTTCTACTTCCGCACTGAATAGACCCTGGGGTCCACCGGAGTTTTCATTTCCTTTTATAAACCAATTATTATTATTATTATTATTATTATTATTATTATTATTTATCGAATATTTCCAGTCAATACCCATCAGTAGAATATTCCTGGAATCTATAAAGTAAATTACAATACCATATGAAATATCTTACAGATTCTACATACTGAAAAAAAACATCTGTTCATCTACCCCAAATTTTGAAAAAAAGTTTTAGTTTTATTGAGGGTTTATTCATTTTTTATACTGTATATTCAGGGTCCTAAATACAGTATATACTCTTTAATGAACCAAATATCTTTGAACTATCCAATACTAATTTCTTTTCATTTCCTTTCATACTTCTGTTTATTATTTTAAACTTTCATGATTGTAGTATAATACTTTAGATTACTAGTACTAGTATTAGTACTAATATAATTAGAGAAATAATATTTTTCAAATACAATTTAAGGGTCTGGAATATTTAGTTTGAATTTCTAATATTTGTATTCAATATTCTTTTTACGATATACGTCAATTTTCAAATTTAGATTTAGATATTTTTAATTTCACAATTTTTTAAATTTTCAATAATCATAAAAATTATTTATCTATACTCTACATCTTCTTCTTTTCCCTTCTTTCTCTTCCCTTCTTTTATTTTATTTTATTTTATTTTATTCTTTTTTTTTCAAATTCAATTTCCATTTTTCCAAAGTTTATTACTCCCCACAATTAATCAATAATTTTATTGTAATTTTAATAATTAATTGAAATTTYAATATTCAAAACTTTTATAAGAATTAACTTATATAAAAAACAAAATTTATCTATAATCTTAAATATTTCAAAATTCATATAATCTTTTAATTATTATCATAACTAAAATATAACTAATAATAATATCTTCAACTAATATAACATATACTCAAATTTCTTAAATAATTTATAATAAAAATGTCTTTAAATAATAATGATATTGAAAAATCTCCATTATCAGATAATTCTAATCATCATAAAATTACAACATCTGGTGAAAATAATGAATTTATTCATATTGGTGATATGAAAGTTAAAAAAAATGAATTATTAAATGCTTTTGGAGGTTCTTTATATTCTGGTTTAACTTCACCACCAATTCATAATTTTGCAAATCCTGCTCCATTAGGTTTATCTGCTTTTGCTTTAACAACTTTTGTTTTATCAATGATTAATGCAAGAGCTATGGGTATAAATATACCAAAAATTGTTGTAGGTTTAGCATTTTTTTATGGTGGTTTTATTCAATTATGTGCAGGAATGTGGGAAATTGCAGTTGGTAATACTTTTGGTGGTACTGCATTATCATCATATGGAGGATTTTGGTTAAGTTATGCAGCAATTCAAACTCCATCATTTGGTATAATTTCTGCATATTCTGAAGATTCTGAAATGTTAGGTAATGCAATTGGTTTTTATTTATTAGGTTGGACTATATTTACAGCTTTAGTTACAATTTGTACAATTAAATCAACTCTTGCTTTTTTCACAATGTTTTTTTTATTAACTATTACTTTTTTATTATTATCAATTGGTGATTTTACTGGTGAAATAAATTGTACAAGAGCTGGTGGTATTATTGGTGTAATAGTTTCATTTTTAGCTTGGTATAATGCTTTTGCAGGTATTGCAACTGAACAAAATTCATATATTACAATTAAACCAATTTATTTACCAGGTGGTAAAGCATGAATGTTATTTTTCCTTTAACTTTACTTACTCACTTTCACTTTCACTTTCACTCTTTATTCTTTATTCTTTATTCTTTATTCTTTAATCAATATCACACATACTTCTTCTTCTTATGACCATATTAATATTAATATAATATTTATTTTACCTTTTCTTTAACAAAAATTTGTAAAAATACCGAAATTGCATAAAATTATCTTTGGGYCGCTTAGTCAGCGATGACCTGCTTTTATTAACAGAAGTTTAAAATTAAAAATTTAAAGATTCGAGAAAATATTGTCAAGTACTTATTGGTTAAGAGAATTATTGAAAATTATATTATAAGAATAAATTGTATGAATAATCAAAGAAGTGAGAAATTAAGAAGAAAATTAAGAGTGAAAATGATGTTTGAGAAGTTGAGAGATAAATTAAATTTAAGTAAAGATATAATTATTTTAGATGGTGGATTAGGTACAGAATTAGAAAAACTTGGATTAAATATAAGTAATTTATTATGGTCAGGTAGTATAATATTAACAAATTTTAAAAGTATATATGATATTCATTTAAATTATTTAAAAAGTGGAAGTAATATTTTAATTACATCATCATATCAATTATCAATTAATGGATTAAAAAATTATGATAATAAAAAATTTAAAAATTTAAATGAATGTTTAAAAATTTTTAATAAAAGTGTAAGTTTAGCAAATGATGCTAAAAAAGATTATTTAAAAAATAATAATAATAAATATAAAAATAAAGATATTTATATTGGAGGATCAATTGGACCATATGGAGCATATTTATCAAATGGATCTGAATATTCTGGAAATTATTTTAATAATGATATTAATAATGATATTAATAATGATATTAATAATAATATTAAAGAAGAAGAACAAATTAAAATTTTAAAAGAATTTCATTATTATAGATTAAAAGAATTAATTAAAAATGAAGATTGTGATTTTATAATATTTGAAACAATACCAAATTTTATAGAAATTAAAATTTTAATAAAATTAATTAAAGAAATTAATTTTGAATTAAATTTAAAAAAAGATTTTATATTATCATTTAGTTTAAAAGAAGGTAAAATTTTAAAATTAGCAGATGGTACAAATTTAAATGAAATTATAAAATTTTTAATTAATGAAAATGTAATTTTTAATTATAATAATAATAATAATAATAATAATAATAATAATAATAATAATAATAATAATACTGGTGGTGGTAATGAAGATGAAGGTAAATTAATTTCAATTGGAGCCAATTGTTTTGCATTAATTGAATCAATTAAATTTCTTAAAGAATTAAATTTAAATTTAAATCAAAATGGAATTAATCAATTTCCATTAACTGTTTATCCAAATTCAGGTGAAATTTATAATGGTATTACTAAAACTTGGAGTAAACATGAGATTGAAAATGAGATTGAAAATGAGATTGAAAATGAAAATGAAAATGGAAATGAAAATGACAATAAGTTCAAAGATGAAGATAAAAGGGATAATAGTAATCAATTTGAATGGAAAAATTTAAGTAAAGAATTGGTTAATAATGGAGCAAGAATTATTGGTGGTTGTTGTAGAGTTGGACCTGATGATATTAAAGAAATTTGTTCTTGTTTTGATAAATAGTTTTGATAAATAAATAARTTACTTTATTAGTTAATAGAACCTTAATTAAATGATAATTTTATGAAAWTTATAAAATTTCAAATAAAGTAATCAGTAGTGAGTGAAACGTGAGAGATACCTTGGAATGGATACAAAATGTGGTAACTGTAAATGTAAATGATAACAGCACAGAATCAAAAGAACAGAAACATTTCTAAAAGACACAAATACAATAACAATAACACAATAATAACAAGAACAATAACAAGAACATTAACTGTAAGTGTTATTAATGTTGTCAAGTCTAGCACACAAACAAAAGAAGCTTTAAATAATCAATCATTGAGAAAGTGAATGGAATAGATAAAGAAGAGATAAAAAAGAGATAAAAAAGAGATAATGAAGAGATATTGTCAGGGTAGTTATTAGAGTTAGAATTACAACAAGAAGACCCGTGGGGATGGCGATGTGCAGGTCACGATAATGATTGTCGCCATGTTTGCGGGTCCTTGCGGGAACTAAAATTAGAAGCAGTCCGAGTTCCCGAGTTCCGTTTCCAGGTTTGTGGTAGCGTGGAGGGATAAACTGCGGCTGGAAACCTGTTGAAACGGCAGGTTGTGTTTCTGCAACTGGGAGAGGCTCAGGAACTGGTGGGAATGGCCGCGAGTGAAAACGGATAAACTCAAGATAAAACCAGTAACAAGCGTTGTTTAAGTTCAGGTGACAGGGCGGATGGCACGTGGAAAGGTGGCTGTTGAGATAACAAAAAGCAACACATCCCTGCTAGAACAGAACAGATTTCCGGGCTCGAGGTTGTTTTTTTGTGGAAAAGGCTGCAGCCAGAGGCGGGCTGCGAGTGCTGCGAGTGCTGCGAGTGCTGCGAGTGCCTTAATCTGGTCTACGGCAACGTGAATCTGGCGTGAAGTTCCAAAGTCAATAAAATGTATCGAAGTGTCAATAAAATAACAATCAAACAACTAAAACAACTAAAAMRAMTAAAAAGAATGCTCATCCAAAACAGAATAAATAAAATAAAAGAAGGATTGAGGAACTAAAACAAGATTATCAACCAGATTATCACCAATAAATACTACCAATATCAATATCAATATCAATATACTAAGATTAAGAGAATAGAATCAATTCAATTATCTAAATCTGATTCAATTTGTATTCTTTCTTATTTATTTATATTTATCTTTCCATTTAAAATAAATTATTTAAAATAAATTATTTAAAATAGGTCATTTAAAATAAGTATCAAATATTTATGATATTTCATAAATTTATCATCATTTATAAAACAAGAATATAAAGAAATTTTATATTTCTTAATCTTTATTTTAATTTTAATCTTACTAAATTATTCAATCGCTTATAAATTCATAAATTATAAATCTTTAAATAATCCTAACTCTTTCAATTCTTAATTATATTTATTTATTCCAAGTCAATTTTTCACTTCTCTTACAAGGATTTTGTACCCTTTTTATATTCTTATTATTCTTATTATTCTTATTCTTATTATTATTCTTATTATTATACCATCTTAATCCCAAATATTAATAAATATTCATAATTATTCATAATTATTCATAATTATTCCTAGTTATTATTCAGATTTCACATTTCATAATTCATAATTCATATCTCATATCCAGATTTTAATCAACTCCATACTTTCATAAATTATATATATCTTTAGACTACTTATTATAAACTACTATTAACCCCTTTCAATTTTTGCAGCCATTATAATCTATAAAAATATAATATAATATAATCTATAATATAATATATTATAATATATAGATTCTTATTCAAATAAAGTAATATATTATTCCTATTCAAGATTAATCCATCATTCAATCATCTACTCAACTACTCAACTACTCTTTCAATCAATCACATACTAAATTAATCAATCAATCAATCACATACTAAATTAATCAATCAATCAATCAATCAATCAATCAATTAATCAATTAATCAATTAATCAATCAATCACTTAATAAATCAATTAATATATTAATTAGTTATATATTTGCTTTTATATTATTATAATTCTTATAATCATATTATATTTTTAACTTATTTAATGAAGGYTTAGTCATTATAAACTTATCCCATATCATATCTTATATATTATATCTTATATTCCTTATATAATATATCATATAACACATATTATATCTAATCAATATAATATCACTCTCGCTTAAAATTCAATTCTTTTCAATCAATTTCAATCAATTTCAATCAATTTCAATCAATATAATATAATATGGCAGTTTCAATTTTTGGATTTCATACTATTGCTTTAGTATTTCAATTAGCTGCTTTTGCTTTACTTTTAATTACTGTATTAACAACTCCAATTACAAAAGTTTTAACTTTAGCTGAATATAATAATTATAAATATGGTATTTTTGGTTATTGTAATTATAAATCTTTAATTTGGTCTTGTTCTTCTCCTAAAGTTAATTATAATCCACAATCTTTATCAAATATTGGTACTAATTGGTTATTTAATACAAATCAAAGAAAAATTTTATCAAAATTATTAATTATTGATCCAATTTCTTTATTTTTAAATTTTATCTCATTTTTATCTTTAATTTTTTATCATTTTATTGGTAAAAATAATTTAAATTCAAAAAAATTAATTTTCTTAATTAATATTTTTTTAAATTTTTTAGCTTTTATCTCTTCAACTTTTATCACCATTGTTGTTTTTCTTTTATTTTATCCTCATGTAACTTATGGTTCTTGGATTTTAATTCCAACTGCAATTTTAAATTTATTTTCTTTAATTTTATTAATTTTATCTTATAAATCTTTTAAAAATAATTTTAATAATGAAAATGGTAATTCAAATTCAGATTCTGATTCTGATGATGAATTTGTAAATAAATTAAATTCTTATTCAAATTTTAAATCTGCTTCAAATGATAATAATACCATTAATAATAATAATAATAATAATAATAATAATAATAAAGATATTGATAATTTAAATTTAAATGATTTAAATAATCATGATTCAATTCCAAATTTACCACCAAATTTACCAAATTTACCAAACTTTAATTCAACTTTAAATCAAAATAATATTAACATGAATAATAATGATAATAATAATGATAATAATAATAATAATGATAGTTTAAATCCAAATATTAATAATAGTTCTCAAGAAAATTTTAATAGTTCAACTAGTTTTAATGAAGTTAAAAGTGATCATCATGAAGGTATTTCTGTAACTGATTTATCAAAACCATCAATATCTAAAAATGGTCCTCCTTCTAAATTTGCTTCAATTCCTCAAGTTCCTCCATTACCCTTAAATATTAATAATCAATTACCAATTAGATCTTTAACAAATAATTCAAATCAATCAAATCATTCAAATCATCCAAATTTACCAAATTTACCAAATAATATTAATAATATTAATAATATTAATCCTCCATATCCAACTGATAATTCAGATATTGTTCCAAATTTAAATAATAATATTAATGATAATAATCAAAGATTAGATAGTATGACTTCATTAAATTCAAATCAAATTCCAAATACTCGTTCAAGAAGACATTCATATAGTAAATTAGCTCAACCTGGTTTTTCAAATATTAATAATTCAAATAATAATTCAAATAATAATTTAAGTGAAAATGGTTCAAGTTATTATAATGCAAATGCAAATTTAAATCAATATATTGATCCAAATTATCAAAATTCAAATTCTTCAACTCCATTACCAAATCAATTATCAAATCCATTAAATAATACTTCTCAAACAAATCAACCAATTCAAATGAATCAAATGAATCAAATTGAACTAGTTCCAAGAAGAAGTTCAAAATCAATTCCACCTCATTTACAACAACAATATAAACAACAACAACAACAACAATTACAACAACAAAATCCAAATCAAATTCCAATGCAAATGCAAATGGAAATGCAAAGACCAAATTTAATTCAAAGACCAAATTCTCGTTCTCGTCCTTCTTCTCAATTTCAACAAAATAAACAAATGGCTCCATATCCAACTAATTCATCTTTTTATCCTGCTCCACAATCTCCTTCAATTCCAAATCCACAACAATCAGCTCCAACATTATCTCAAAGTAATGAATCTGCTTTTAATAGTCCAGTTTTAGATAATTTTAATGATAATAGATCTGAAGGTGATGCATCTGATTTTACAAGTGTATCTCAAAGACCAATAAATCCTCGTTATTATCATAATCAACCACCACAAGGTCTAAATCAAAATTATCCACCACAAAATTATCCACAAAATCATCAACCTCAACAACAAATACCTCCACAAGGTTATTATTATCCACCTCAACAACAACAACAACAACAACAACAACAACAACAACAACAACCACCACAACCAATAAGTCAATATGGAACAACACCAAATCCTCAACTACAACAACAACAACAACAACCACCACAACAACAATATCGTCAAGGACCTCCACCAATTCAGCAACCTCAACAATATCAACAACATCAACAACCAATGAAAAAACCACATCTGAATACAGTTGATGTTGTTTTAAATTCCAATCCAGATTTTAATTTACCAGGTTTAAGTTCAAAACCAAGACCAGGTAGAAAATTTGTTCAAGGATCTGGAAAACCAGTTGGTTATAAACCAAATTTAAAACCTCGTCAAAATCTTGGTAGTTCTGGAATTCCACCAGCTTCAATGGCAGGAGATAGTCCATATAATTTTAGATGAAATTATAAAAAAAAAGTAAATAATTTGAAAGAATTTTGAAAAACAATTTTTTATTAACTTTTTATTAACTTTTTATTAGTTTTTGTTAGTTTTTTAAGTATGTTTTTATGTTTTTATTTCATATTTTCTGAGTTGTTGTTTTAATTTTTTAAATATAAGAACTTTTATTAATATATTTATTTTATTATATATAATTTTTGTTTAAAGTTTATTTTATTTTTGCCTAAGTTTTTTTTGGTGATAGTTTTGGCAGTGTTTATTATTAACTCTTTACAATTTACAATTTACAATTTACAATTTACAATTTACCTTTTACTTTAAACATTTTACTTTTTATAATTTTTTTACATATATTTTTTGATTCAATTCTTAAGTTTAGTATATAATTATATAAAATACTTTTTTAAAGATTATTATTATTATGTATTATTATGTATTAGTATTATTATCAATATTATTTTTGTCTGTAATTGTATTTGAAGACGATGATGATAAATGTTTATGAGGTTTTAAAATAATAATTGATAATAAAAGAATGAAACAAAGAGATAAGAAGAAAATTAATTTACATTTTTGAGAATTTTTTTGAWTAAAATTTGAATTTTTTAAAAAATTATTTGAATTTTTTAAATTTAAATTTGATTTATTTAAATTATAATTAATATTATCTAAAATTGTACCTTGATCAATAATTAAATTTTGCATTTCTTTAAAAATTATTGAAACTTCAATAATACTATTTGCTAATTTTAAAATTTCATTTTCTCTAAATTTTAAAATTTTTTTTGAATTTAATGAATTTTTAATTATTAATTTTGAATAATTATCTACATTGTCGTCGTTGTTGTTGTCGTTGTCATTTAAATTATTATTWTTATATGAATTAGATAAATTTGAATCATAATCATCTTGTTTAAGAAATTTAATATAATTATTTTGTAAATTTCTAAAAATTGAAGATAATTTTTGAATTTTTAAAGCATTTTTCTTCTTTATATTCTCAATCATTTTAATTTTTTCAATATCTTTATTATTATCTTTATTATTATCTTTATTAGTATCTTGAATAATGATTATATCTAAATTTTTAATAAGATTAAAAGAAATTTGAAAAAATTTAGTAATTTTATAATTTAAATTTTCAATTTTAAATTGATCATTTGTTTTTAAATTATCATTAAAACCAGGTAATATAATTTTTTTATATAAATTATTTAATTCATCAATATTTAAATTAATTTTTTTAATAATTTTATTTAATTCATTATTTATTGAAATTATTTCAATTGATAAAAATTTTTTATTATTTAATAAATTTAATTCAATATTATTTGAATTATTAAATTGATCAACATTTTTATTGGTTTTGTTTTTGTTGTTTTTGTTTTTGTTGTTGGATTTAGAAATGGAGGAGGAACTTGTATTTGAATATATTAGAGATTCTTCTTCTTCTGGGATATTATTGAATCTATTTATACTTGAATTTATTATTGTATTTGAAGGAAATGTACGACGATAAGATAAATATAAATTAGTTCTATCTCTAAACATTATTTTATGTGTAATGGTATCTAGTTGTCAGTGAGTGCTGTTAAATACTGTATTGTCATTACGAGGGATCGTTAATCTGGTGCTTGTGAATCAGAAGAGAAGAAGAAGAAGAAGAAGAAGAAGAGAAACAAGAAGATGAGAAACAAGAAGATAAAGAAGATAAAGAAGAGAGAAGAGGATGTGGCAGAGAACAATACCCACGGAAATGGTCTCTAATGGAAAGTACCGAGATCACATGACCCGGCACGTGTCTTCTTCTCATCAACCACTCCCGCCGTCTTGACTGTCTCTTGTTGTTGTTGTTGTTGTTGTTGTTGTTGAAGGTTGCTTTGCTTCTTCTTCTTCTTCTGCTTCTTCTTCTTCTTCTTCTTCTTCTTCTTCTCTTTCTTTTGTTTCTTCTTCTTCTTCAACCCCTTTTATTAACCGCCGATACTTTCAACTCCATTTCCTCTTCAATTCTTCTTCAATTCCTCTTCCAGAGATGAATTCGTCAATGATAAACAATTCAATATCTCCAAACTATTCCAATAACAACAACAACAACAACAACAATAACTCAATAATATCAAGAAATAAAAAAAATTCAATAAAGAAATTTAAAAACAACAAAAAACCAAATATTTTCATAAAATTAATAAGATTAATCTTCGGTTTTAATAAAAATTCATTAACTTTTAATTTAATCTTTATTTATATTTTAATAATATTCTTAATTGATATTTATCAAAATTTAAATATTTTAAAATTTGAAAATAATTTAAATTTACCAATTAGTAAATTACCAATTATTAAATTACCTTATGATAACATTCAAGATAATAATAATAATATTCTAGATTCAATATATTTTAAAAATTCTTGGAATTCATTACAATTTATTTCAAAATCTCCTCATCCATATGATTCTCATAATAATGATCAAATTTATAATTACCTTTTAAATCAAATTAATTCTTTTAAACTTAATTTCACTTCTTTAAATAATAATGTAAAATTTGAAATTCTTTTAGATTATGGAAATTCATCACTTTTTAAACAAGATAATTTATTTAATTTACCTTTAAATCAATTTAATAATAAAATTATATATTATGAATCAAATAATATTTATGTAAAATTATCTTCTTGTAATAATATTATTAATAATAATAATAATAATAATTATTCAAATTGTTCTTCAATATTATTAAGTTCTCATTATGATTCTGTTCCAAGTTCTTTTGGTACAACTGATGATGCTATAGGTATAACTTCAATGTTATCAATTTTAAATTATTATTCAATTAATTCAATAAATTTTCCAAAAAATACTGAATTAATTTTTAATTTTAATAATAATGAAGAATTTGGTTTACTTGGTTCAACAACTTTAATAAATGAAAAAAAAAATAATTTAAATCCATTTAATAAATTTTTTAAAAATTTAAAATTTTTTATTAATTTAGAAGGTACTGGTTCTGGTGGTAAACCAATTTTATTTAGAACAACAGATTATAAAATTACAAAAAATTATAAAAATGTACCTTTTCCATTTGCTTCTTCCATTTTTCAACAAGCTTTTCATTCTAATTTTATTAAAAGTCAAACTGATTATAAAATTTATACTAATAATATTTTAAATTTAAGAGGTTTTGATATTGCTTTTTTTAAACCAAGAAATTTTTATCATACTATTAATGATAATATTAAAAATACTTCAAAATATTCTTTATTTTTAATGTTYATTAATACTTTTTACCTTTTTAATTCATTATCAAATGATCAATCTTTAAAATCAATTCAATCAACAAAAAATGATAMTYTAGAACAAGGTATATTTTTTGATATTTTAAATTTAAAATTTTTTATATTCCCATTATCTCATATTTATATTTTTCAATTAATCTTAATTACAATTTCTCCAATAATTATAATTTYATTATTAATTATAATTATTAAAAAAAAAACATGGTTAATTTTTTTTAATAAAAATAATTTTCAATTTTTTTTATTAATTTTTTCATTTCCATTTTCATTTTTAATTTCTTTAATTTTAAATTATTTAAATTTAAATTTTATAATTTTAAATTTAAATCCAATGATAATTTCAAAAAATTTTAAAATTATTTTATTAATTTCATTTTCTTTAAATTTATTTATAAATTTTTTAAATTTAAAAATTTTTAATTTTTTTATTAAAATTCATGATCAAAAATTATTAATACTTTTACAATTATTAATAATTTTTTGGTTTTTATTAATTTTTCAAACTTTTAAAATTAATTCAATAAATTTTTTAAATCCAATAAATTCAATAAATAATTCAATAAATAATTCAATTAAAACTGGTGAATATTTAATTTTAATTATTTTTTTATCTTTATTTCTTTCAACAATTTTTGGACTTTTAATTTTATCTTTAAAAAAAAATAATTTTAAAAAATTTATTAATTTAAATTCAAATAATTCTTTTTTAAATTATTCTGATCAATCAAATTTACAACATTATTATGATCAAGAAGGTCCATTAAATAATAATAATAATAATAATRATAATAATRATRATRATRATAMTWCWTYA
>BCKQ01000028.1:17530-84826 GCA_001600695.1 Ascoidea asiatica
GAAGAAGAAGAAGAASAMSAMGAWGATGATGATGATGATGATGAAGATCCACTTATTAATGAAATTAATAATCAAAATGATGAAGAAATTAATAATAATGAAATTATTTCTAATTTACAAATTCAAAATCAAATAATTAATGAAAATAATAATAATAATAATAATATTAATAATAATAATAATAATGAAATTAATAATGAAATTGAAATTGAAAATGATCAAAATCTGATATATTCAGATTTAAGTCAACAACCTTTAATACAAAATTCAAGTTTAAGAAATTCAATTAATCCAAATTCAATCACAAATATTAATAATTTAAATAAAAATTCAAATCAATTTTCAAATATTAATACAAATACAAATACAAATACAAATAATTTTAATAACAATAATAATAATAATAATTACATCAATAATAATAATAATAATAATAATAATCCAATTAGAATGGAAATTTTAAAAAAATTAAGAAAAATTGCTTTAAATTCATTTAATTATGATTGGTCTATACAATTTTTTTTATTAGTTCCATTTTCAACTTTTATGATTTATAATATTTCTGATCAATTATTACAAGCTTTAAATAAAACTGCTCAAGAAGGTAATGATTCTCTTTATCTTAATTATAAAATTATTTACCTTTTTTCAACTTTATTATGTATACCTGTTTTACCTTTTATTTATAAATTAAAAAAATTTTTTTTGTTAATTTTAATTTTAATAATTTTTATTGGTAATTTAATAATTATTAATCAATTTCCATTTAATCAATCAAATCCAATAAAATTTAGATTCTTACAATCTATTAATTTAAATTCAGAATTTCAAGAAAATAAAATTATTTTATTTGGTACAAAAGGTTATATGAAAAATTTTTTAAAAGATTTACCTTCTGTTAAATTAAATAATAATATTAAAAATATTAATAATTCTATAATTTGTAAAGATTTTAATGATGGTTTAGAAAATTGTTATTATGATGGTATTAAACCAAATTTAATTTCAAATGATAAAATTATTAATGATTTTAATTATTTATTAAATATTRAAATTTTAAATAATAATAGAGATAAAATTAATTTATCACCTTATGAACCATTAAAAGCAGAAATTTTAATTAATGTTAAAGATAATAGAAATTGTGTTTTAAATTTTAATTCAACAAAATATGAAAATTATAAATTTGGTAAATCTCCTGTTAGATTAATTAAAATTTATCATGATAATAAAAAATTTGATAATTATAGTTTACAATGGAATTCAAAAAAATTAAATGAAAATAATTTTAAAAATTTAAAATTAACTAAAAATTTAATGAATCTTGATTTTAATTTAAATGATAATAAARATGATAATGATAATGAAATTTTTGAATCTGATCAAACTAAATTAGTTTCAGGATATTTTAAAGATGAAGAAGGTAATGAAATTTTTAGATGGTTTAAAGGAATTGATGAAATTCAATTACATAAACTTGATTGGGATCAAGATAATTATCATATTGAATTAGAATGGATGCCCCAATGGGATGATGATGATATGGATTCTGATGAAGATAAATTAAAAGATAAAAAATTAGGTGTTGAAGTTCAATGTTATTGGGGTGAATATAATGAACCTTCAGTTATTAATAATAAAGCATATAGAAAAATACCTTCATATGATGAATTACTTCATTATGCACCTAATTATGTGACAATAACTAATAGAATGAAAGGATTGGTGGAGATTAAGAAATATATTGAGCTCTAGGTTTTTTTACTGCTTCTATGTTTATTTTTATTTTTATTGTTTGTTCTTTTTCTCGTTCTTTCATTTATTTATTGTTATTTTCTCTATTTCCTAATTGTTAATTTATATTTTTTAATTGTTAAATTTTGATAAAAAATAATTCTGTCTGCTGGGAGCAGTGTAAATATGTAGAAATAGGCGTCCCTGCATTGAAATACCTTTTAAAACCTGCAATCACATCTTYTAGAGTCATGTGACTCAACCACTTTGATTTAAAATTACGTAATCGATACTTTTCTTATTGTCAAATAACTTTATTCCAAGTTTATTCCTGTTTCCTCTGAAGAGAAAWTATTGAAATTGGAAATAATCTTTTTGAGCATTTGTTTGAAGAATAACCAATAAAGCTAAAGATCGAGAGTGAACAGTTTTTGCAGATTTGAAATTTACAATTTATATTATTGARATTAGTAATGAGATGCTCTTTGAGACTACTTAACAATGGTAAAGGTCCTGATGCAGCTGCAAAAGAAGCTTTAAAAATCTTATATCCAGTTGTAACAAGTCAATTTGAATCAAAACTTGCAAATACAAAAATATTAAGTAGTATATTATATGATGATCAAAAAATATCGAAAAACATTAAAGAAAATAATGMAATTTCTCCTGAAGATCCAATAATATCACATCATGATGGTAAATATAAACTTTCTGAAGTTCCTTCATTATTACCTTTATCATTACAAAATGAAAAACATAAATCAAATGTTTTAACTTTCAAATCAACTAATCCATTTATTGATCATTCAGATCTTGAAAATTGTTTTTCAGTACTTCAAAATTCAAGAAAATATGATTTCAAAGAAGATATAAATTCCAATTCATCAAATGGTCAAATTCTTTTTAATTTTTATAAATCAAGAAATCCAATAAATTTAACTTTTAATAATGCATTTTATCTCATATTCAATAATTATCTATATTCTTCTTTATTTTATCTTGAAGCATTTGGTAAAAAAATAAATAATAATGAAAATTTAGATTTAAGTTTTGTCAAACCAAATAAAATCTTAGAAAATTTATTACCCTTTAAATTATTTAATAATCGTCGATATCTTAAAGATTTTAAAAAAAAAAWTTCAATTTCAAATGATATTATTCTTAGTAATGAAAYTACAAAATTTGAAAATTATAAAAATTTTTTAAAAAATATAACTAAAAGTACTGATATTGAAAAAAGTATGGTAAATATAATGAATTATCGTTATTCTCATGCAACTTTAATATCAAATTTACCTTCAAATATGACAAAAGAATTTTTATTAGATAATATATTATGGGATTATGAATTATATCCTAATTATAATGATGCAATAATTAAACTTCCTGAATCTAACCAATGGATAATTCTTTTCAAGAATTCTCAAGAAGTTACTAGATTCACCAGATATTTTAATGGAATTTATTATGAAGATGATCCATCTTATGAAAAAATGATCGTAGAATTACTAGATTAAATTATATCAGAATCATAAATTGTCAATTATTATAAAAAAAAATCACTCCTTTAAAATAAATAATGAAAAAAAAAAAAAAAAAAACTTTTAATACTATACATAACTTAAAAAACTTTTAATAATATCTTTTATACTTTTATTATATCCTTCATTTTCATTCCAAACAATTTTATCAATCTCTTTTCTACCTGTATCAAAATCAATTTCATCAAGTTTTTTTATTCTGGTTTTATACATAATTTTATAAACAATAAACATTATTGTAAATATAATTATAGTTCCATATGAAGAAAAAAAATTTCCACTATCCCATTGTCCCATTAAAAAATTATTAAATCCAACTAAACTCATTATAATTAATGATCCAATCATTCCATAATATGATGTATATGGTTGAAATGGTGATCTAAATGGATAACTTTTTTCATCTCTTGATATTATATCTTTTCTTAATTTTAATCCATAAAAAAATCTAATAAATGATAAACACATTCCAAACCATACCATTATTCCAGATGTTGAAACAATATTTGTTAAATATCCAAAAACTACAGTTGCTTCTTTATTAACACAAATAAAACTTAAACATCCAATTAATCCAGAAAACATTACTGAATAATATGGTACTCCAGCTTTTGAACAAATTTTAAATATAGATGGAGCTTTATTTTGTATGGCTAATGAATATAAAGTTCTACTTGCAACATATAATTGAGTAGATCCAGAAGATAAAGCAAAAAAAACAAAAAATCCATTCAAAACTGATGAAAATGTACAAATATTAGAACTTTGAAAAGCAATTAACCATGGACTTTGATTACCATTAGAAAATCCTTGCCAATCTAAAAAATTTGAATTACAATAATTTTCACCAGTAATAAGTTTAACAATATTTTCATCACTTTTTACTAAAATTCCACTGGTAGTTGTATATCTTAATAATCTTGGATCACCTGAATATATATTTAAACTTACACAAAATATTGATAAAATGTAAAAAATTAAAATTCTCCAAAATACTCTTTTTGTTGCTTTTTGTAAAGATTTTCTTGGATTTACAGCTTCTGCAGATGCAATACAAACAGTTTCAATACCAGCATATGAAAAAGCACAAACTGGTAAAGTTAATAATAAAGCTGAAAATCTACCAATATCACCACCAATACCATTTAAAGAACCTTGAGTTCCATTATCATTTAAATCCATTGTTGGTCTAAATAAACCATAAATTACATTATTATTAAAATCAGATTTAGAATATTGCCAATATTTAAAACCAATTTTTTTATTTAAAGGAGGTAAAGCACCTAAATTTAATAAAATCATTGAAAAAATTAAAATTAAAATTATAAAAGATTTTATAAAACCACCAAGATATTCTAACCAACCAAATAATCTAACATCAGATAAATTTATTAATAAAATTAAAATCATAAATAATGAAATCCAACCAACCATAGAAATACCTGGTAAATTTAAATAAGAATAAAAAGTTAATAAAATTGAACCTGCAGTTACTTCACTTGCAACACCTAAAGAATATGAAGCCCAATATGTCCAACCTAAAGCAAAACCAAAAGAATCATCAATAAATCTTGAAGATAAACCAGATACACCATCAGCAACAGGTAAAAAAGTTACAATTTCACAATATGATAACATTACAGCTAAAACTACAGAACCAGTTATTGAAAAACCGAGTACAGTACCTAAAGGACCTGCAATTGAAAAACATCTACCAGAAGATAAAATTAAACCAACAGCAATTGTACTTGAAAGAGAAATCATACAAATTTGTCTTGAAGTTAATTTTCTTTGTAATTGACCAGAAATTCCATTTTTTGAATTAATATTATAATTAGAAATAATAGAATCAGTTCTGCTTCTATTAGTTATATAATAATTATAATTAGTTAAATTATCATTATCATTATTATTATTATTATTATTATCACTTTCGATATTAGATCTTGATCTTGTTACAAAAGGAGAAATTCCTTCCATATTTCCTTGAATATTATTTTCTTCTATATTATTTTCTAAATCATTATTTCTATTTCTTAAAATTGTTTTTTGATGACTTTGAGGTAAACTTTTTAGACTTATAGAAGAATTTGATTTATTTAAAGTTGATTTTGATTTAAATGGATTAAGTTTTCTAAATTGTTTTGTAATAATATTATTTTTTTTATTTATTAAGTTATTATTTGAAATATTTGATAAATTTTTATTATTTAAATCATCAGAATTATAATCTAGATAATATTGATTAATTTTTGAAGAATCATTAAGTATTGGAAGTTTAATACCTTTGAATTTATCATAATCTTCATTATAATTATTTATGCTATTATCATTATTATTTAAATTATTTGAATTATTTGAATTTTTTGAAATTTTTGAAATTTTTGAATTATTTGAATTTTTTAAAGTTAAATTTCTTAAATAAAGTTCAATTTTTAAAGATTTATCATATTTTTCAAAATCTGATAATTGATTTAAGTTATTTGTATTAGTATTTGAATTTGAATTTGAATTTGAATTTAAATTCTTATTATAAACATTATTAAATCGAAAAAAATTATCATCATTTTTATTACTATTATCATTATTTAATAATTTTTTTAATTTTGAATTAATTTTAAATTCATATAAATGAGTAAAGAAATATTTATCATTATTCAAGTTATCTATATTTAAATTATTTATAACTGAATCTTTAATTGAATCAGTTAAATAAGTTGAAAGTAAATCATGATTTGAGATTAAATCATTATTTGAAATTGAATTATGATTTGATTTTGAGGTCTTGTAAGAATTATAATTATAATTATAATTAAAATTTGATTTTGAATTTGAATTTGAATTTGAATATGTATTAGAAATTAAACTAGAATCAAATTTATTCACTGGAGTAAAATTCAAATCATTAAAATTATTATCAGTTGTAGTACTATTATGAAATTGAATATCTGATRATTCAGTAGATAATTGATCATTATCAGGAAATAAAACTGAAGAAGTATTATTTATATCATTATYAACATTGAAATTAATTTGGGACATATGTCTGGAATTAGAATCATTGGAATGAGATTCCATGAAATATAATTAGGAATTTAATCTAGAATTGATTTGCTTATTTTGATAGAATAATTTAATATTRGTTAGATTAATTTCATATAAGCTGAATTTATAAAATATATTTTTTTAGAATCATTAAAATAAAAATTAAGAGATCTTTGTGTATTTCATGTGTAATGGAGCCAAAATAATGTATTATATTAATAAGCGCTAATACTTTTATATTTATTTATTGATTATATCGAAACAGTTAAACTAGGTCTAAATTAAGTGATAAGAAATGGTTATTAAAGCTTCTTTTTGGTTGCAGCGAAGCTCGATACGACTGATTTTTATTATATTTGCAGTTGTGGATTAGCAATGCATTACGTAAGCGGAGGTTCCAGATAATGTTTACTTTAATGGAGTAAGAATGGTTTTGTTATTAGAACTTGAACTACAATCTACAATAATATTATATAGTATTATATGAAAGAATATTAATTTATTAAAGAGAATATATATATATATATATATATATATTTATGGACAATCATCATTTATAGATGACCATTTTTTAAAAAGATTTTGATCTTCTTTAGATATTGAAATTTTATCAATACTTAAATCAAAATTTAATTTTTGATTTGAATATCTTTTATAAAAATCTTTTACATCATTTGAATTTTTAACATTTGGTTTAAATTCAGGTTTATATTTTTTATTTAAAACTTTATTCCAATTAATTTTTTTAAAAAATTTATGAGATTTAATTTCTTCAATACCATTTGAACCTAATCTTTTATTTGGATCTTTAATTAATAATTTTGAAATTAAATCTTTTAAATGTTTATTAATTTTAAAATTTTTAAAATTTTTATTATTAATTGGTATAAAATTTGGATTATGATTCAAAATTAATTTATATAATTTTGTTTTATCAGGATTAAAAAATGCATGTTTTCTYATTGTCATTCTATAAATTAAAATTCCTAAAGTCCAAAAATCATAAGATTTATTATAACCATTTTTAAGTAAAACTTCAGGTGATAAACTTGTTGGAGTTCCACATATACTATAATATCTTTGATTTTTTTCATTTTTATTATTATTATTATTATTATTATTATTATTATTATTATCATCAGGAATTAATTTTGAACTACCAAAATCACATAATTTTATATGACCTTCAGAATCAATTAAAATATTTGTAGCTTTTAAATCTCTATAAATAATATTTAAATCATGTAAAGATTGTAAAGCTAAAATAATTTCAGCAATATATAATCTTAAACGTTTTAAAGATAATGGTTTTGAATTTAATAAATTAAAAGCTAAATCACCACCATTAATAAAATCCATAATTATATAAAGTTTTTTATTATCTTGAAAAGTATAATTACAATTAAGTAAAAATGGATTAATTTTAAGAGTATTAATTTTAGATAATATATTTTTTTCTGCCATTATATCTTTTATAGTATTTGCAGAAATTAATTTTGATTTTTTTATAATTTTTAAAGCCATTAGTTTATTATCTTGATTATTTTCTTTGTTATTTTCCTTGTTATTTTCCTTGTTATTTTTTTTGGTAACTAATAAAACTTTACCAAAAGTACCTTTTCCAATAACTTTTTTAATTTCAAAATCTTCAATATTTGAAGAATAATCATTATTTAATTTTGATTTTTCTGAATTTAATTCAAAATTTTTTGAATCATTTGTATTTTTTGAATCATTTGAATTTTTTGAATCATTTGAATTTTTTTTGAATTTGAATGTAGATATTAATAAATCTTCAATATATTTTTTATTTTGACTATTTGAATAAGATAAAATATTGGAAATCATTTTCATTGATAATAAATAATAAGTAAGTAGTAAGTTGTAAGTAATGAGTAGTAAGTAGTAAGTAATAAGTGGTAAGTGTAAGAAGCAAAAAGTGATAAGGAAAAGTAATGAAGAATATTATAAAATTAGATAAATCTCATTCCTTTTATATTATTTTCATTCTTTAAGAAATGAAAATATCATTAAGAAAATCATTAAGAAAATCATGAAGAAAATCATTGAGAAACCATTGAGAAACCATTGATAAATCTTTGATAAATCTTTGAAAGATCATTGCTCATATTTTATTTTATGAATGTATTTGAATATTTTTTACATAGTTAATTTGATTTTGTTTATAATTTTGAAATAAAATATAATAAAATATAATAAAATATAATATAATATAATATAATATAGTATTTTCCAGAATATTTTTTTCAAATCTAAGTTGAATTGAAATAGAATTATTAAGCAATTGGAATATAAACCTTATTGATTATAATTGCCAGTTAAAGCAATCCACTCATCTTATCATATATATTATATTATATACTATATACTACATTGTTTATTATATTATATTCTATTGTTTATTACTCTATTCTATTTCATTTTATTATAGCCGAGGCTGATGAAGTTAAAACACGTCATGTGATAATATCAGTCACATGACGCTTCTATTTCCCGTGTCTAAACTTTATTGCTACAATTTCACTCATTGTTTAAAGTTAAAGTATTACAGAATATTATTGTTGTATTAGAAGTATATTAGAAGTATATTGTATTATATTGTATTATATTATATCATAATTCATAAACTTCAAGAAAAAGATAAATATTATATTTAATTCTATTATTAACATATCCAAAACAATATTCAAGTTTTTTAGCATCCCAATAGTTATTAACTTCTATAGAAATCTCAAGAGGTTCATATTCTTCAAAAATTTCTTCAACAGGTTGTTCTGAAGCTGGAGTTTTATCTAAATCTTTAATTAAATTTTGATAAGCTGGATAATATTTCTTAAATAATATATCACTATCTGTTTTATTTTTATCTGGATGTAATGTTAATAATAATCTCTTATGTTTCTTTTTAATTCTTTCATAATCCTTGGTACCAAATGGTAATCCAAGCATCTTATATAATTCAGGTACTGATAATTCTGCCATTTTGTTATTATATTATAGTATCTTGTATATTATAGTATAGTATAGTATATTATAGTATATTATATTAAAGTATTAATATTATAGTAATACAATAATAGAATATATAATGAATAAGAAAATAAATATATGAGGTGGAAGAAGAGAAAATGAAAAAAAGTAGACTTCTATCCAATATTTATATCCCACATTGGATACACTATAGCAATACAACCATTCTACTCTATAATTTTTTATATTTTATTATTTTATGATCACTACATCTTGACTATTCTATTTTATTTATTTCTGTTTTATATTTTCCATCTCACTTACATTCTTTGTATTCTTTATATTCTTTATATGACACAGAATCCGACTCTCTCATTGGCCAGAACTCAAACTGGCACTTAACTTTAATCTATCCCATATATTAACCCACGTGACTCCTTTTTTTTATTTGTTTTTACTTTTCACAGTGGCCTGAACCTTCTTTTACTTTTCCCTTTGTTTATTTACTCTTGTTTATTGTTTATTGTTTTAAGCAATGTAACCAATATAATCAATATAATCAATATAATCAATATAATCAATATAATCAATATAATCAATATAATCACAATAAATAACCATTTCAAATGCCAAAAGCTGTGAAAAATAATTCAAAAAAGATAAAAGATTTAAATCATATAAGAAATGATTGTCATAAAATTCTTGAGAATATAGAAAATGAATTTAGAAAAGATTTATCTTTACATTTATTCTCTTCATTTCTTTTACATTATAAAAATTTAAATTATCCAAATAAAATATGGACTGCATGGCCAATAGATTTCAATACTTTAAATTATATTCATAATAATAATAACATTATCACAAATAATAATAATAATAATAATAACTTATATATTAATGAAAATAATCCAAGTATTGAAAATAATGATTCATTCTTAAAAATTGAATTAAATAATTTATTCTTAAATATAATTAGTAAAAAAATTAATCAATTTAATAATTCTTCAAATAATAATAATAATAATAATAATAATAATAATAATAATAATAATAATAATAATCAATCTAAATTTCAATTAAAATTAAATTGTAATATAAATATTCCAATAAAAATTTATTTAGAATTAAAAAAAAGATTAAATTTATTAATTAAAAAAATTATTTTATCAAAATATTTTTCATTTATTTCTGAAAAAACTTTAATTCAATCAAATTTTATTAATAAAAAGAAAAATAATAAAAAAAGAAAAAATTTATTAAATCATCAAAGATTATTAGATTGGCAAGATATTTTAATATTATTACCAAATAATTTAATTTTAAATAATTTTAAATCTTATAAATATACTTTTAATAAATTAAAATTATTATTTTGTGATATTCCTCAAGATTTTTTTATTCAAAATAATATTTCAATTGATATAAATGATGATAATAAAATTGAAGAAGAAAAAGAAATTTCAAAAAATAAAAAAAATCAATTGAAAATTACTTATTTAAGTTATTATAAATTTGAATTAATTACTAAAAATTTAAATTATTTTCAATATATTTTAAATAATAAAAAAAATAATAATTATTTATTATCTTTAAAAAATGATTATGATTTCTATAAACAAAATATAATCTCTAATAAAAAACAATAATATTAATAATAATATTAATAATAATAATAATATCATATCATCCTTTTCAATTAGAAGTTGTAGCAGTTGTATTTCTACTCCAACAATATTTATCAAAACAACTATCACAAACACTTGGCCATTCAAGACCTAATTGTTCTTGTTGTCTTCTAATAACTGCACATCCAACACATGTTTTCCAATCACTATCATCACTTAAACTATCTCTTGAAGATGTTGCAAATCCATTTGAAATCATATCATCTCTTTCACTATCTGTATAACTTAATTTAAATGTTGACTTATTTGATGAATATGTATATTTTCTATTTGCAATATAAATAATTAATGGAATATTATAATCATCAAAATCAATTCCATAATCACATCCAAAGAATATAGGTTGTTGAGTTAATCCATTATTYAAAAAATCATCTGTTGATGATGGCATTTTTGGTAATTTTGCATCATTATTTTCAATACCTGATTGTCTTGTAAATGTATGAATTAAAGAACTACCATTAGGCCAATTATCATCAGTATCTGCACTATTATCAAATGCAAAAATTAAATTTAAACCTCTTTCAGGTTGAAGTAATGGTGATAATGGTATATTTTCATCATCTTCACCACCATCAACTAAATATAACATATCACTATTTGATAAATCTGAACTTGATCCATAAGAATTTTTATAAAATGGATTTGGTCCATAAAGTGCAGTATCAATTTCATTTTTATCAATATCTTCTAAAATTTCTTCAAGAATTTTTAAAACTGATGAATCACTTTCTTCTAATTCAATTAAAACTTCATTAAATAATGATGATGATGTACCAACTATGAATCCAGCATTATCATAACCTCCAATACAATTATTTGTATCTGAAATTATACCATTATTAACTTTTGTACCCATATATTTTAAATCAAAAAATGAATTTGTACTTTTATCCCATGAACCAATTTCATATGGTGTAATTTCAAATACTGTTGAATTTAAATCTATAATTACACTTCCAGGAACTTTACCATCAGTAACAATAATTGGAAATGGTATTGAAGCTTCTTTAAAAGTTGTAAAATCTTGTAATGAAGTCCATGTTAAACTTACACCACTTCTTGGATATTGGCTAAAAAATTGATTTGATAAAGCTCTTGACCAAGCATCAGTGATTGAAATATTAAAACCAGCATCTTTTTTATCATCAATATCATCAATAATTTTAACATCATCAATTAAAGTTTTAAAAATATTAATTCCACCAGGATCTAAAATTGAATATTTTAAATCCCAAACTTTATCATCATTAATCATTGTTTCAACAGATGTAAAATTATTCATAATTAAAGTACCAACTAACCATGAACCACCAGATAATCCAGAAATGTATGAAGTTGATTGTAATAAACCACCTAAACCATCAGAAAATCCATTTGAAGTTCTATTATCAAAAGCAGATAATTGTCCAGCACCTGCTAACATTGCTCTATAACCACCACCAGAAAATGCCATTCCAATTTTTATTGAACTTGATAAATCATTRAAAAAAGTATCAATATTAAAATTATTTGTTGAATTTGATAAAGTTGTTGAATATTTTAAAAAATTTTTTAAATTTTCATCAGTTATTGTATTTCTTGTACTTAACCAAGATTCTTCATCTGAATTTAAACTTGAAGCTTCTCTTAATAAAGAATCTTTTGATGGACAAGTGATTTTTACAGGTGCATATGAATTTGTTGGAGACCAAGATTCAACAATTATTGAGGAATAAATTCCATACAATAATGTGATTAAAATCTTTTTACTTAACATTTTTTCTTTAGATTAAAGTCTAGTTGGTGATTATATTAATAATTGTGAAAAGAAGTTAATAAATGATTCTTTTGGATTCATTATATATATATTTATATCTTTGATAAATTGAACAATGTAAAGGTTGTAGATTGTTTTATTGATAGATAATGAAGTCATTACACCAAATTATTGTTTATTGGCACATATTGATAGATATTGATAAACGTTTTATTCATAAAATCTAAAAAAATCATTTATTAGTAATCTGTATAATAATAAAATTAATATAATTATCTTAGTTTGTAAAAAGTTATTACTGCTTTTGGAAAAAATTGAACAAAATCTTGTTTTTAATTCCATTGAAACTTCCATTTTTTTATGTATATCAATATTTAAATGTTACATAAATTTGAAAATTGGTGCAAATTTTGTATTAAACTGTGCTCATAATTGCATTTTATAAACTATGTTAGCCGGTATATTAAGCAAATTGATTTTCTTTATGTCAAAACATGATTATTGAATATTTATTTTCATAATAATCTTAGGATCAAAATTATTAAATAAAGAGCCTTTTGCTAATATTAAAACTGATAACAATACAGTATATTAATCAATGGATAAGTTGTAAATCTTGATTTACATCTAAATATATCCGATTATATGGATAATCTTTCATGATAAAAAAGTAGTATTATCTTCGGAATAAATTAATTAACTTGTCATGGAGAGTTAAAAAAGTTCGGAAGAATAAAATTATTAACAAAATTGCCAATAAATAAAAAGTTATACTAATTTCTGTGTACATTTTCAACTGAGACAGTTCGTATGCATCTAAACGCAGGGAACAWACACAAAGCTTGGGTCTATCCAAACCACTGGTTTTTTTGTTTCTTTTCTGGAATAAAGCAAAATAATTGGTTTGAATATTATTTTCAGCAGCATTGAAAGGGGATTTTAAACTTAGATTAAAAACGTGTTGACAGTTTTTGGGTCAAAAAATTAAGATATTATTGAATTAAGCTTGATTATAACTACCTAAATCAAAACTTAGATTTTTGACATGAACTGGATTGAAATCTATTACTAATTTATGCTCAAATTGACTCAAAGCGTTCGGTATCTGTTGAAGTGCAAGAATAAACTTATTTCAATATCAACAACAGACACTCATTTCCCCCATGTGTAGAACTTTATCACAAATCCAGTACTTCATTCAAAACAAGAAAACAATCAGATTATTCTTTTGAATTCATTTATTCTGAGAGTTCTTTAAGGAAACTGAAGTCTGGTTTCCGGAAAATTAAAAAATTTCAAACTTTCACGAAAGTTTTTCAGTAGGAAAAAAAATATTGCCATAAATTTATGATTTATGTAAATAAGAAAAAATTCAAAAATCAAAAATATGAAACTCAAGTCAGAAAAAAGGTAGCCAGTAAACAAAATGAAATGAGTTTGGGACTCAAAGAGCTAACGAGATTTGACACACCTCTATCTTTCTACCTTTCTTCGTTCAGTCAAAATCAATTGTAAATGTTTCCTCAAATAGGCATAAACGAAGATTTGATCCTACTCGTCTTTCTTTATCAACTTGCCAGGATTATATATTATATGGAGAAATTAAATCAAACAAAAAAAGAGCAAATCTTTGCTTAGATTCATCTAGAATAAAATGAATGAACCTAATAACCAAGAAATTTATAGAAAGGGTGAATAAAAATGAGGGTTCAAAGAAAACATCATTTCAAAATGAACTATTATCTTCTTCAATAATTAATATAGTTTTCAAGCATAATCAGACTTGGAGAGTAGATATTAAAGWTTTATATAAAAATAAAAATGGGTTTCGAAATGTATCTATTGAAGATAAAGAAAGTTTTTTACATCTTATTCCAGTAGATCAAAGACAGCATATAATTCCAATTTTTTTAAAACTGTTATCTGATCAAAACCTAAAGCTAAAACAATATATGTATGATTGTATTTTACAATCTAGATTCATTTCATGATCAAATGATATCAGAAAAGATTCCACTAACTATATATACATTTAGTAAAGTATTTTCTGGACTATAAAAATCTGATTTATATCTCAATTATTCAATCAAGCAAGAAGAAATTTTTTCTTAGATGAATATTATTTGGCTCAAATTAAAGAATATAATATCGAATGAAATCAAACAAAATTCAATTATTATTATCACTTTATTACAAATATCACTTAAATCAAATAATATGAAACAATGTGTTGAAACTTATAATTCTTTAATATTACTCTATTAAGGAAATAAGAATATTCCAAAATGTTTAGATTTATATAAAGATATGATTTCAAACTCAGTCGAATCTGATTTTCAAACATTTATAATCTTAGCAAAAACTTGTTCAAGAGAAAATAAAATTATCTTAAAGGAGTGGGATTTTTTTTTAAAAGCTTATATTCAGAATAAAAARGATATTAATGAGACTTTGTTAGAAACATTTATGTTTCTTTGTGTAAAAGATTTGAATTCAGTTATGGTACGAATGTTATTTTCTAGAATTTATCAATCTGCAAATAAAATAGAACCGAAATTATTAAATCATCTTTTAAATTGTTATAAAGGTGTCAAGATATTAAAACTTTACCATCATTACCAATTTATGAATTAAACAATGATTCACAGATAATTGCTGAATCTAATGCTATATGGTTTTATTGTTTAACAAACTACCTAGATTTTATATGCATTGAAAATGTTGGAGCTTTTTTGAATGTTACAGTAAAACGTGGTGAAAATATTGATGGAGTTTATCAATAAATTCAATTAAACCTCTATTTTTTGAAGATGAAACTTTGATTGTCAAAAAAAAATGATAAATCAGGAGTTTTATCCATTATTGAAGAGAAAGTTGAAAAATGTAATATAATTGAGGGAACAGAAAATCACATCAATAATAATATAAATCATGAGGATATTAAAACTATAATACCTAAAGCATTGGAAGAAAGTAGTCATTTAGATTGGAACTTTTATTATTTAAAAAACTTGTASATTACTACAGAACATATAGGTTATGAGCATATAACAAAAAATGTAAGTCAAATTTGTAACTCTAAAAGACGTAGTAAAGGGGAATTAAAAGAGATGCTAAAACAAGAAGAATTTAAAAAAAAAAAATGARTCAAAATATTMMAATAGTTTTGTATATATAGTATTTTTATTTATTTTTTTTTATTTATAAATGGAAATAATTTATAAATAGAGACGATTTTGAAATTGTCTAAGTCTTAATGTAAATAAAAATTTTAACAATAGATCTAGTGAATAGCTATATATAATTTAAGGAATATAGTTCTTTTTTTTATTATATTTAGATAGAATTAAATAAGATCTTTTCCAAAAATGATTGCTCCAACCGGTTCATCAGTTCCAGTTAATCTAGCAGCATTCTTTATGTAACCTATTCTTTCAAAACCTAAAGAATCCCAAATTTTATAACTTSCAGGATTATTTTCAAATACAAGATTAAAAACAGAATAAGTATAACCAAGTTTAGGAGCCCATTTAAGATACATTTTACCTAAATTTTTTCCAATTTTAAGTCCAGAACCTCTATATTTAAAGTTAACTAAAAATGCACCATTACAATTATGTGAACAATGACCAGAATAATTTGGTTTAATATAATGCATACCAAGAAAGCAAGTATCCCAATCATTGAAGTTAGGATCTTTTATTTTCTTAGAAGTTGATTCAATATTACCCAATAACATTATATTACTAAAAAAATGAAACCAATAATGATCAAACTCATCTTTAGATAATGGATAAAATTGTGGATAAGTGTTACCTTTTAAAATTTCTTTATTGAAAAGTTCAAAACAATAATTGAATAATGTTTCTGAAATTTCATCTTTAGATTCAATTGGAAAACAAGTTGCTTTTATATCATCTTTCAAAATAATTTCTTCTGGTTCACTGATTAATTTTATTTTTTTAGCTTTAATTTTAAAAAGCTCTTCTTCATGATTTTCACTGTATGGAACAGAACTAGAACCTGAAAATTTAGTAGCCATTTTGTATTATTCTATAATAGCAAAAAAACACTTTTATATTTAAGAAAAAATAACAAAAAAAAGTTAAATGACAAATTACTTCTTTTAATAGCAAAATGAAGAAAAAAAATTGGTGATTTGAAATCTGCTTTATTTGAATAGAGTGTGTTGAAAAACTTACTTATTTAGGACAAAAAGCCGCCAGAGAGTTATCTGATTACTTACCCATGGAACTGGTTCTGAAAAATGCACTTCTATGTTATGGATACATATTTATACTTATTTATACCGCGGATGGCTTGTTTTTGAGCAAAAAATAAAAATGGTAAACTTTAACTTTGGGAAATTGAGTAATGCAATTTCAAGAACTGGAACAATCAAATCATGTAATGTTTACTTTCAAATTTGGAATTGTATCAAAATAGAAATATCTAAAAAAGAAGTTGAAAATTTTCTAATCCTAGTTTTTTGTAAATTTATTTTAAAACTTTTTAGCATATTGAAGAACTGAGTAAATAAGTTTTATAGAAAAGAATATATGAATAAGGAGTAATCAGCCATTGGTGGCACATGAGACCCACAGTTCTGGTCTCAACTTYTTTACTCGGCAATATTTTTCGATTGACAAAAAATGATGAAATTGAAAAACTGGAAAATAAATTGGAAATTGGAGAATAAATCAGTACAATGCAGAGATTTATTGAATTATTTGTTTATTATTAAAAGATAGAATAAAGTCCAGGAGATTGAAAAGACATATGAAATCAAAAAAGAGTAGAGATAACCAGTCCAATTTTCTACTGGAAAAGGTTGATTATGAAAAATATAATATTGGAAATGTTCTACAATATAAAGTTAAATATCATATTCAAAATCAAATCACAAATAATGACATAGATAATTCAAATGAATTTGAAAATCATGAAATATTCAAAGAATTAAAAGAGATTTGGATCATTAGAATAAACAAAAAAAACACTTCAAAGATTCTTTCCAAAATTAAAGAAATTAAAATAAGTGAAAATGATTATCCAGAACTTAATATTTTTAAAAAAATTAAAATTTCAAAAACTTTTAAAGATTCTTTAGAAATTATATTATCTTCAAAGAATTATATCAATAATAAAATTGAATTAATTACAAAATTTAACTTGAATGAAATTTTAAATATAAATGATTCTGAAAGTATCCTTAATCAAATTTCTATTATAAATTTACCAATTAATAAAAATTTTTTAAATTTTTTAAATTTCTTGAATTTAAAACAAATTAAATTCATTAATGAAAAATTTTGGCCAGTAATTTGGAAAGGTGATTTAAATTTAATGAAATTTAAAGATGATTTGAAACAAATGAAATTATCAAATTTAAAATTTAATCAGATTATTAAAACTTTAAATGATCTTATAATTGATTCAAATAATAATAATAATAATAATAATAATAGTAAAAATAATCCAAATGGTTTATCAATAATTACAATAATAAAAAATTCAAAAAATGAAATAATAATTAAAAGATTTGATGATAGATTTAATAATTTCTTACATCATAGTATYATAAAATCTTTAAAAGATTTACCAATAAGAAATAGTAATAATAATAACGATAACGATAATACCATTGATAATGATGAATATTTATGTTTAAATTATGAAATTTATACTACTCATGAACCTTGTTCTTATTGTTTAATGGCCTTAATTCATTCAAGAATTAAAAGATTATATTATATCAATGATAATTTTAAAACTGGTTCAATTAATAAATATTTCTTAAATGATTATAATTATTTAAATTGGAAATTTCCGGTTTATCAATATATTCCATTAAATTTTATTGAAAATAATATTTTAATCTATAATAATGATAATGAATTCTACTAATAATGAATTCTACTAATAATATACTGTATATTAAGATAAATAATTTTTATAATAATCAATTAATCAAATCTAATTAAAAATTTAATTGAGTATTAATTGAGCTTTTCTTTTACCTGTTCTTGAATCAAATACTGATTTAACTTCAACTGAAACTTTATCAAAAATACTAATTTTTCTTTCTTTATTACTTCTTATATCTTTAAATGTTAAATCAAAATTATCTTCATCATAAATTGAATTATTTATATCACCAAATGTATCTAATTTTATTAAACTTTCAACTCCAAATCTTGGTACTAAAACAACAATTCCATTGGAAAATATTTTTATAATATATCCTTCTTCTGAACTTTCATTATTTTTCATAACTTGTCCAACATAATATTCAATACTTGCTCTACCTGCAAATTGTGCATTACGATGTCTTTTATTAATATTCTTACTTATTAAATCCATTTTATTTTTATCTCTATGAATTAAATCCAATGGTTCATAATTTATTGCTGCTGCTAATTGTCTATGAACAACAACATCACAATATCTTCTTATTGGTGATGTAAAATGTGTATAAATATCAACTGCTAATCCATAATGTTTAAATTCAGGATATGAAAATGATCCRGAAATAAAATATTCTGCTGCCATCATACATCTTGTTGCCATAATTCTAATTAATGTATTAAAATATGGATCTTTTAAATCTTCTAATTTATCTAAAGATTCTGAAAATTCTTTAGAATTTGATAAATTTAAAACTTTATTTTTTTTAACTTTTAACATTTCATTTAATATTGTAAAATTTGTTGCAGGTGGRTCACCATGTCTTCTTAACATTGCAGTTTGTGGAAATGTATCATGAATTTTTCTTGCAACTGAAATATTTGCTAATAACATAAATTCTTCAACTAATGAATTTGTTTCTAATAATTTTTTAATTTCAACTTCATTTGGATCTGCAGTTTCACTATCCATATGAACTTTAACTTCTGGTGATGCTAAATTTAATGCACCTGCTTCAATTCTTTTTTCTTTTAATTTTTTACTTAACATTAATAAAGCTCTCATACCTTGAGTTAATTCATCTTGATTATTTTTATCATCAATTCTTAATTGWGCTCTTTCATAAGAAAATGCTTCTCTTGATTTTATTATACTTTTCATAAATTTAACATTAATAATATTTGCATCATTATCTAATTCCCAAATACATGAAAATGAAAATCTATCAACATATGGTTTTAATGAACATAAATCTGTACCTAATAATAATGGTAACATATCAATTCTTTTATCAACTAAATAAACTGAAGTACCTCTTGAAGCACCTTCTGCATCTAATGGAGTTCCTGCTTTAACAAAATGTGTAACATCAGCAATATGAACACCAATTTCCCAATTACCATTTGATAATTTTTTTGCATGTAAAGCATCATCAATATCTACACACCCAGGAGGATCAATTGAACAAACTAATCTATCTCTTAAATCAATTCTTTTTTTTAAAAATTCATCATTTGTATTAATTAAATCATCAGGAACTTTCCAATTATGACCTTCTTTTGGTAAACATTCTAAAACATTTTTACTAAATGGTTTATATTCAACATTATATTCTAATAATAAAGCTTCAGTTTCTGCTTCAACAGTTTCAATTTGACCTAAAGAACGTACAAAATGACCTTGAGGATATTTTGAATTTATTGGCCAAGAATCAATTGCAATTACAATTCTTTTACCAATTAAATCATTTAATTTTCTTGTTCTAATTTTTATATTTGGTAAAGATTTATCTATTAAAGTTACAAAACAATTTCTTGGAGAATTTGATATTGAATTTAAAGTTGAAGAATCAATAGAATTTGTTGAAATTTGTCCAACAAAAAATCTCCAATTTCTTCTAACTATACCTACAATTTTTGCAGTTGGAATYGTTTTATCTTCAGTTGATTTTTGAGTTTTTATAGCTTCATACATTAATAATTTTTTTTCATTTTCAGATATATTAATTTCATTTTCATTATTTTCATTCTCAGTATTACCAATATCACCATCATCAGGATTATCATTAATATTTACAGTTTCATCATCAATTATTGTAGAAATTGGTTTTTTCCAAGTTTTTTTTGGTAATAATTCAATTATAACTTGATCACCATTAAAAGCTCTATTTAAAGATTGTCTACCTTGAATTAATAAAGGTTTATTAAAAGAAGGAATTGAAACATTACCTTCAAGAAAATTATATGGGGATATATTAATTATACCTTGATATAAAGTACCAGATTTAATACCAGCCATTAATTTACCAGTTGAATAATATTCATTATATGTAAACCCACCAATTTGAGAATTTGAATTATCAACAAATGAATCATTATTATTGAATATATTTGGYAATAAATCTTTAATTGAATCAGATAAAGAATTTGGTAAATTTTCAATATAATCAATTAAATTAAAAGCAATTAAATTTTCATCTTTTGATTTTTTTAAATTATCTTTATCATTAGTTAATAAAATTATTTTAAAATTCGTATCTTGTTTAATTGATAAATTTAAATGAGATTGATACCAAGAACATAATTTTCTTATTGCTCTATCATTTCTATCATTTATTGATTCATTTTTGTTTCTTGTTATATAAGAATCTTTATTAAATTCATTATGAAATACAATAATTTGATTTTCCTCATTTTTAATTAAATTTCTTAGTCTAAGATAAATTGGATAACTTTTATTTTTAACTTCATCTAAAACAGTTTGAGGAATAATTATATTTTTTAAGAAATTTTTACTTAAATCTTTTAAAGTGGTATCATTATTATTATTATGTAAATTTTGATTAAAATTTTCAAATAAATCAATTGATTGTAAGATAATATTTGTATCAATTACTAAATAATGAGGATAATTAAATTTTGAAGAATTTTTATCAAATTTAAAAGGATCATTGGAAAGTATGAAGTTTTGATAATTACCATTTGGATCAGGTTTTATGATAGATTGACAAACATTACAAAATTGTGAAAGACATGGTATATCATCTCTTAAATAATGCTCTCTTACTATTTTTGTTGCATTTCCATTTCTTGATTTAATGAATACTTTTTGAGTTACTGTTAAACCACTTGAAAGTCTCTTTCTAGTATCCAAGGACATCCTTTCTTTACTACAATCGTTGTTCTAATTGGTATTCTTAATGCTCAAAGTAAATAAAAAATACAGAATATAATTTAATCAAACTTAATCAGATATCTTTCTTCATTTATTTTTTTTTCATTGCACTTTAAACCTTCCTTTCTTTTCTTGAGATTTCTTCCAGATATAAAAATTTTGCTGAAGCGGAAATCCACGGAAAACAGAAGATTTCACCAGCACCGCCACAAATATTTATTTTTTGAGTTTTACGGGAAACGGGAAAAAAAAGAAAATAAAAAAAATTGAATTTAAATTTTCGGGTAGCGGAAACACAAAACGAACGCGGATCCCAATCCATGAATTACTTCCGTGTTTTTTTTATCTGTTATCTGGATCCGGCGGTGCTCCAGAATTCTGGAAGCCGAGGAAGAAAATGGTAATAAAATAAAGGTTAATGAAGAGCTAATACTGTATTTATTATATTTATATTTAGTGAAATATAAAATGAAAAATAAGAGAGAAAATAAATTTAAAGAGAACCAATCACACAATCATATCCTTTTACAGGAATATCATGATTGGAACATAGTTCAAGAACCAAGAAATATAGTAATAGTGACACTCTGTTATGACATCAGATAAAGAAGATTTGATATCTGATTGTACTTTCTTACCAAAAATGTTATTTTTAGTACAATTATCTTCAAAATGCAAAAAAAACCATACCCAATTGTTAAAAAAAAGACCAAATTATCATACCCARCTAATAAATTACATAAAAGATAAATAAATTTAAACCAACTTTGAGACAAAAATAAGGATACAAAATAAACTTTAGATTTCTAGATCAATTATTCAATATTTATCAAATAAACTTTTATTATCAAACAATTTAGTATTTGTTGAATCATCAATATTATTATCATATGACATATAATTTGTAAATTCTTCTAAATATATTGAAATTTCTTCAATTGCAAGATTTATACATGCCATAATACATTCAAAATATGATTCTTTTGTTAAAATTTCATTTAAAATATAATTAACATTATCTTTTTTAATTAAATTTAAAATTTCAAAAAAAACTTCATTTGGTAATTCAAAAAAATTCATTGTTTTATATTTTAAAAATTCTTTAATTAATATATTTCTTAATTTTTGAAAAAATTCATTAACTAATAATTTTGAAGTTTCTATTGGAATTAAAGCAACTTTTAACATATCATATATTTTTTCATATGTAATTGTTTTAACCTTTACTTCAATCATTGACATTATTATTTATTATTGAGTATTTCTATATTTTCTATTGATATTATTGTTTAATTGATATTATTTGTTTTAGAAAAGAGAAAGAAAGAAAAAAATTTAGGAAATTGATTGATATTTATATTATTTTTTTGAAACATATTTATACCAAAAATAAGTTAAGTTTAAAAAGTAAAATGATTTGAAATAACTTTTAACAAGATAAGACAAATAAATTTATATGGCCATATGTCCAGAACTTTGAAATGTTCTTGTATTTATAATATCTTCATATAAATAAGGTTAAAGGATGACCATTATATTTTTAGTAATTTACTTTAATTCAATAATAATTTTAATCTCAATCTCATAGCCATTATGATTACCTTTCAAAGGATAAACAAATAAACAAATAAGTAAAAATTATAATAGAAAGAATAAACAGTACCGAAATAAAGTAATAGTCATATATTTTGTCTCATATTCTAGTTCTTTTGATATTCATATTTAATTATAAAGTTTTAAATAAACCACTTTTAAATCTTTTAAATTTGACTAATTTGATACTCAAATTCATATTTACCCAAACTAAATTTAATCTAAAAAAGGAGTTTCAGTGTTCATTAAACACTTCTTATCTTTTGAGTACTAGCCAAGCTAAAAAAAACAAAACTTAATGCATAAAATAAATAAATATTTAGTATCTAAATAAATAAATAAGTAAGTCTAGAAACGGTTTGAATACAATTTATAAGTTGCAAAAAAAAGTTATAATTGATTCCTTGTAGGTATTTCAATTACGTATAAATTTAAAGTATATTCAAAGCTAAATTTCTTATCAACTACTTATTTGGTTTTCATTTAAACTAAAATAAAAAATGGGGATTGTTGAATTGAACTAAATATTATTGAAATGAATACCAAAAAATGTACAAATTCTTTCTTTTATTTTTTATTTTTAAATATTTCCCTGTTCATCCATTTTTACCCTTTTAATCTATTTTAAATCCTCTTTATCCTCTTTATCCTTTTGATGCTCTTTATCCATTTATTCCTTTTTGCATATGCTATTTCTTTGATCCAAGATGATAGATACTTTGATCTTTSTAAAGCCATATATGGCTTTAGAAAGTGTTCTGATTTCCGAATTTCTTATCATTTTAAAATATATATTTTTTGCAATGTAAACTATTACATCATTTATAAAAGTGTGGTTTTGGCATAAATTTCGAATTCATTAAACTTCAAGCTATAAATCATGTTATTTCAGGATCTTCATTTTATTCTTTTATTTATTTGTTCTACTTATTTCTTGAATGAAACTGCAATGTTATATTATTATATAAATAAACAATGTTATAAAATTGTAAAACTATTTAAAGGTRAGTGAAACGTCGCTTTGCGTACGGGAAATCGATTAGGCTTTAAACAGGCATTAAAACGAAGTATTCTCACATACGAACAAAGAAAAAGATGAAAATATTATTTAACACTATCTGTTTTTTTATTAATTCTTTTAAGAGATAAGAAGAAATAAAAGAAAGTGACATGACATGATATTATATGATATGATAAGGTTAAATCAATTAATATATCGTAAACATTAGTTTATTCATTAGATATCTAAAAAAAGAAAAAGAAAAGAAAAATGCTCATTAAGAAGAAAAATTTTAAACTGWTTTATATACAGTATGAGTGATTATGATTAATAACTCAGAGATAAATCTGCTTCATCATCTCTGATACATTGAGAAACATCAGTGATAGCTTTTGGACAAACAACTCTTTGATAAGTAGCTTCTGGATTAGAAGCACCATCCATCCAATCCCATCTCCAATCACAACCATCTTGTAAAGCAGTTGGTAATTCACTACATGCACTTTCACTATCAACACCACCATATTGAACACCCCAACCAGTTGAAGAAGCATTCCATTGAGTTTCACAACCTTCAGTATAATAACCAACACCTCCACCTGGAATTGCAAATTCAAATTGAGTACTTGTTTGAGAACCTGAACTACCAGTATTTGTAATTTGAACAACCATTTGTTTACCAGTAAACCAAGATGAAGTAAAAGTTATAAGATAACAACCACAACATTCAGAAGCTTCATCACCACCTGCAACTGAAGCTGCAACAAAACCATAAGCTAAAGTATCATTTACAGCCCATGGAGCTTGATCATTACACATATAAGCATCACCACCAACACAACCACTTTGAGTATCATCATCAATAGTTGTAATACCATTAATTGCACAAGATCTAACTGGATTACTTGAATTCATATATCCAGACCATGAACAACTTGGTTTACAACAATCCCAATAACGTGATGTATTTGTATTACCAGATTTACCACCTTCAATAACAGTAAAACCAGCTGTTGAATTAGTTGAAGAAGATGAAGATGAACTTGAAGAAGCTGAAGAAGAAGTTAAAGCTGATGATTCAATAACTGAAGATGAAGCAGAAGTTGTGTAATCTGCAGCAGTTACAACTGAACTTTCAGCTAAACTTGCAATAGCACTTGAATATTCAACTTCTGATAAAGCTTCTGATACAACATTAGCTTCAGAAGTTGCAGCAGTATTAGCAATAGAAGAAGTAGCAATAGAAGTAGCAACGTCAGCAGTACTTGATGTAGATTGAATTTCACTCATTGAAGTATAAGTTGAATCAGCAGAAGGTTCTAAAATACTATAAGTTGATTCAGCAATAGATTGAGCAGTTGTAGAAGCTTCAACAGCAGCAGCACTACCATCAGAAGTTGGAGTACATTGAAAATAATAATCATTTTGAGAAACACAAGTTAAACCAGATTGACAACAAGTTGCACCAGTCCAATTTGAACCACCACATTGATAATATTCTGCAGCACAATCATCTGCAAAGATTTTTTCAAATAATATTGAAAATGTAATTAATGAAATTCTTTTATTTAAGAAAATCATTYTAAASAAAAAAAAAAAAATTATTGGATTACTTTATTATTATTTTATTATTATAAATTGAGAATTAAATTTGGAAATAAATTTGATTAAAGGAAAGACTATTCAATTCTTATTATAAGAATAATATAGTATAATATAGTATATTATTAAATTAAACTAATTTTAATAATGAATCTATATTTTAATTGATTATAATGTTTTTCTAAAGAGGAATTTTCACCATTTTTATATTATCATCTTGTTAAAGTAATTAAATGATATTTTATTTATTAATTATGTAAGTATATTATTTTTTTTATTAATATTTAAAATTAAGAAAAACAAAAAAAACGATAATCATTTTGAAAGCCATCTTTTTAAAATGTTTTAAATTAAAAAATATATTAACAATGAAAGATAAAATAAGATAAAATAAGATAAAATAAGATAAAATAAGATGAAATAAGTTTCATTATTGAACATAAGAAGATAAAGATTTTCGAAATAGTAAGAGATGTAAATTTGCATTTATAAATCTAAATTGAGTTTTATTTTTAACTAGTATTTTGAATATTAAAATATTAATTTAAATTATGCTCATGTAAAGAAATATAAATATATTAATCATTTAGAGCATATTATACTCATTTAGAGCATATTCAAACAAAGAAATTTTCAATAAAAAWTCAATCATTTAATTTTTTGATTATTTATCAATTTGGAATAATATTTTCTGTTTTAAAAACATTTGATTWAAAGAAGCAGGAGAGGGAAATTTGATCAATTTTTTATTTCATATTTGRATTAATTGGAAATTATTGAAAAGAATTGAAGTTAAATTGAGAGTTAATTGAGTAGATTTTATAAGAATATTATATAATTGATATAAATTTGGCCATTAATCTAGTTTGAAATAGACTTTATTATCTTAATTTATAGTATCATACTTCTTCTCAACTTCTTTTCTTTAAATGTGATTAATATCGATAATTCAAATAAAAATCAAAAAAGAAGYATATGAAAGAAATTGAATTTGTATGGAAATRTTTATTTTATATATTTGGTATTTCACTTGGAGGCTAATCCCAGTTATCACGGATAATTTGTATGATATAAATATAGTAATTTTAAAAATGTATGTAAAACGACATTGGGAATAAGATTAAACAAACAAATGAACAAATGAATAAATAAATAAATGAATTAATGAATGAATGAATTAATCAATGAGTCAAATAATGGAATTATGATGCATTAGAAGAAAGTAATAAATAGTAAGCTTGAGGTTTATGGATTTATGATTATCAGTAACTTATTCAAGGAATAGARTCCAATTATGAGAGAATGAACAATGTTTATCAACCATTTGAAAAGGTCTTTTAATATAAAATTGACACAAAAAGAACTGGTTTTTGAGAATTGAAAATTGGAAATGAAATATTGGAAATGAATTGGATTAATACCAAAGATGATTATGACAAATTGAAGATATAAGAGATATTTTACTTCTTTTAAAAGAAATGTAAAGAAATGAATGGGAATTTATTTTTCAAATTATAAAAATTCAATCAATTTTAGCTAAATTATACTTATTATATATRAAATCATTGCTAAAGAAATAAATATTATACAAAAAAAAAATAGAATCAAAGTTATTATACTGTCTATATTATATGTAATGGGAAAATCCAATAATTTTAATAATTTTAATAAAATTAATAAAATTACAAAAAATACAAATAATACAAAAAATAGAAATAATAATAAAAAAAAAATTGAAAAATCAACTTCAGAATTTTTAAAAGAAAAATATATTGAATGGAGTAATGATATTAATAAATCACAATCTTCAGAATCAAATGTTTTAAGTGAAAATGCAAGTAATGGAAAAAGTAGTGAAATAAAATTAAATATTCAAATTAATAATAATAATAATGATAATAATAATGATAATAATAATGATAATCTTTCAGATACTTTTTCAAAAATTTATTTTTCATCAAAATCAGATAGATTAAGTGATTTTATAAGTGATGAATTAAGTGATTTAGAAAAAATTTTAAATTTTAATAAATTTAAAAAAATTATAACTTGTTATATATGTAAAAAAAAACAAAATATAAATTTAATTGATGATAAAATTAATATAATATTTTGTAAGAATTGTGAAAAAAAATTTTTAAAATTAGTTTCAAAATATGATATAGTTCTTGCATATAATATAATTAAATGGATTCATTCAATTAATAAAATACTTTTTAATAAAAAATTTAATAAAAATTCATTTGATTTTTATATCATTTTACATAAAAATTATTTTCCAAGATTATATAAAAAATTTATTAATCTTGAATATACTAAAAGTCTCAGGAGGTCAAAGAAGTAATCAACAACCAAGCTCTAGCTCTGCTCTCAACTCTTACTCTTACTCTTACTCTTACTCTCTATTATATATTATCTATTCTTTCAATTCTTTATTCATCATTATCTTCTTTATATTTCATTATATTTCATTATATTTCTTTATATTTCTTTATATTTCTTTATATTCTTTTAGATCCGGTAATTACCCTTTGTAGACATACTCAACTTTATTACCTAATTAATACAATACGGCTCAAATACTTCCAAAAGAGGAAATCACCGACCCGGATATAGTCCCGGGTCTCCATTTGCCTGTTCACTCTGGTTTTGTGCTTGTTTTGAGTTTGTTTTGTAAGGCAGATCCAGATTCTGGTCACTTCAAGATTCAAGTTCTTTTATATTTCATTAGTATTAATCAACAGATTATATCAATAAAAAAAAAGGAAATGTGCTTATTTCTTTATTAARTAGTTGTAATTAGAATATATCCTTTACCTGAAGTCCTTATTCAAAGTAATCAACAATAATTATAATTAAGATTAATAATCAAAATATATATAAAATAGAATATAAAATAGAATATAAAATAGAATATAAAATAGAATATAAAATAGAATATAAAATAGAATATAAAATGAGTGGATTTGCACGTCTTAATAGATCATTTGAAACTTTTGTAGATGTTGATAGATATAATAATAATTATAGACCACCAAGTTTATATAGATTACCTGTAATTGGATCTCCAATTAATAAAGATAAAGAAAATTTAGAAATTATTAAATTCCCAGCAACTTTTTCAATATATTCTGATGATAATAATAATTTAATTCAAAATAATTCATGTTCAAAATTACCTTATGATATTAGTAGTATTCCATGTATTATAAGTTCAAATGGTGATTTTAAAACTCCAAAGGGTAATACAACTTTAGAAAGATATAATGATTTTAAAAAATTATTAAAAAATGAAAATAATATTCATTAACTACTTCTAGTCTACTTCTACTTCTACTTCTAGTTCTACTTCTAGTTCTACTTCTTTATATTTTTATATTATATTTTATTCTCTTCATACCATTTTTCTTTATCAACTATCATCAACTATCATCAACTATCTTCAATGATCATCAACTATCTTTAATTACTTATATTTTAATAAATCTATTCTCTTCATCAAGCACTGTAGTTCTTCATCAATAACTTCCTTCTTACACGTAGTAATAAAATAAATTGGTTAACGTTAAGATCTAAAGTTTAAACCATAAATGGAGTAAAGTAATAGACCCATAGTAGTGGCKACTAATTAGTCACGTTRGTATTTGAGACCACTACTATGGTTCCTTTTCTCTCGTTTAATTTAAGTTTTTGTTGTTTTTATTTCTAAAAGGAGTTTAAAGCAATAAATAAAGGAATAWATTGAATAGAAATCAAATAAATATCTAATGAATATAAATATATCTATCAATTCATATCCATGATAATCAATCAACACTTATAATCCATAATGAATTAATGAATTCTTAAKCTACAGCAATGAACAACAATGACATTCATCTAATCACTAACTCCAATGATCTTCAACTTATTCCAAGATCAAAAATTAGATCTCTTTCAATTTCAAAATCAAAATCAAATTCAAATTCAAATTCAAATTCAAATTCTATTCATAAATCAAAATCATTAAAATCATCTAAATCATCAAATAAAATTACAAATCTAGATTATATAAATGATAATCCATCTTCCCAATCACAATCACAATCACAATCACAATCACAATCACAATCACAATCACAATCACAATCATCTTCTTCAATTTCTCCAATTTCTTCATCTTCTCCAAAATTTCATAAAAAAATAAATAAAATTAATAATTCAAATATTCAAATTAAAATCAATATTAATAATCAATTCATAAAAAATCAATTGAATAAACTATTCAATAACTTTAATAAATATTTCAATAATAACAACAACAACAACAACAACAACAATAATAATAATAACTTTAATTTTTATTTGAAATTAAATTCATTATATCTATCATTATTAAAAAATTTAAATTTAAAAAATTTATTCAATTTAATTTATTTCATTTTTTTTTTAAATCTATTTAAATTTATTTACTTAAATTCTTTTAAAATCTCATTTTTATTAATTTTATTCATAATCTCATTATCTTATAATTTATATACTTATTATTTGAAAATTTCAACAATTAATAAAATTAATAAAATTAATAAAATTAATAAAATTTCTAAAATTTCAAATTCAAATAATAATTTTAAATTTCAAATTAAACCTCAAATAAAAATTAAAAATTTTAAATTTTTATCAAAAAATAATTTCTTAAATGAATTAAATTTAATAAATTCAAAAAAAAATTTATTAAATTCAAATAATTCATTATTTCCAAATTATTTCATAATATCTGAATTAATTAATGATATTATTGATAATATTTTAAGAGATTTTATTTTATCTTGGTATTCCAATATTAATGAAAATTATAAAAATGGTGATTTATTTATAAATGATTTAAAAATTATTTTTAATTTTGTAATTTTAAATCTTAAAAAAAAATTAAATTTAATTGATTTTTCAAATTTAATTATCTTAAATTTATTACCAATTATTAATAATCATTTTAATAATTTCATAAATTCTGAACTTTTACTTAAAAGTAATAATAATAACAATAACAATAACAATAATATAAAAAATTTTAATAAAAATCAAAAAAATTTAACAGAAACAAATGAATTAAATTTATTATTATCTTTAAATTATAATCGTGGTAAATTACATCCTGCAATAAATTCATGTAAAAATTCTTTAAAATTTAATCAAATTGATAGAAAAAATCATTTAATTTTAAAAATTAATAAAATTTTAAAATTCATATTACCAAAAGATTTATTAATTTCAAATCCTTCTTTAATTTTAATTAAACAAATTTTATCAAATAATTGTTTATTTCCAACTTTAGATTTATTATCTGATCCTGATTTTTATAATCAATTAATTATTAAAACTATTGGTGAAACTTTAAAAGATAGAAGTCAAGTTGTACAATTAAGAGCTGCTCTTGAACAACATTCAAAATCTTCAAACTCTTCAAGTAATAACATAAAACAAAATATAAATTCAAAAAATAATATAAATAATTTGAAAAATAAAAAAAAAAATAATAATAATAAAAAAATTGAAAATGATTTTATTTCATTATTAGATTATAAAATAACTTTAAAAACTCAACAAACAACTTTTGAAAAATTTATTAAAAAAATTAATCATTCTTCAAACATACTTGAATTAAAACAATTAAAATATTATCTTAATGTTCAATTAAATGTTGCAATTAGAAAACAAAATAAAAGATTATTATCTAAAAAAAATTCTTTAATCAATAATAATTCAAATAATTCTAATAACTCAAAAACCTTATTGAATAAAGATATTCAAAAAAAAAAAATTTATGATGAAAGATTAATTATATATATTGAAAGATTAGAAAAAGTTAAATTAACTATAAATACAAGATTAAATGAATTATTATCTTCTTCAACTTCAAATTCAAATATTATTATTAATAATAATGATTATATTAATGATAATGATAATAATTATAATAATAATAATAATAATGATAGTAATAATCCCAATTTAAAACAAGATCCAAGAGAAAATTTAAATTTATTAACAATCTTAAATGATTCTTCTTCTTTATCTTTTTTTATGGAATTTATGGAACAAAAAAATAGATTAATTTTATTACAATTTTGGTTAATTGTAAATGGTATTAAAAATCCATTAGAAGAAGAACCATCTGCAGAAGATTTTAATCTTTTATTTGAAGATGATGATAATATTGATTTTGATAAACTTTTAATTGCAATTAATAATAAAGAAAATGATTTAATTTTAAATTCATCAATAAATTTTATAAAATTTGATAGTTCTAAAATGGATGATCCAAATTTAATTTCTAATTTTAATGTTATTAATCTTGCTCTGTTTCAAGATATAATTTTAATTTTTAATACTTATTTTTTAAAAAATGAAAATAAAAAAATTTTACAAATTCCAAAACAAATTTTTTTAAATGTTGAAATTTTTGTTAAATATTATAATTTAATTTCTCAATTTCCTCAATCAAATAAAATTATTAATTTAATTCTTAAATTACTTTATGAAAAAGCAAGAAATTCAATTATTTTCTTACAACTGACTATTTTTAGAGTTATGCATGRAAAAGATTTATTAGATTTTAAAAAATCAGAAATATTTTTAAAATTATTAGCTTCTGATAGTGCTAAATTTACAAATTATAATAGTAATGGCAATAATAATATTGGTAACAATAATAATATTAATAGTAATAATAGTTTTGATAATTTGAATTTAGCCTCAAATGATTTATCTTATAATGCTGCAAGATATGCCTCTCTTGAAAGTGATGATGAATCGATTTATGAAGAGAATTCTTCTGAATTGGATTTGAATTCAAGTCTTGCCCCTCAAGTTAATGCAAGTTCTGATTCTTTATTTGGGTCTACAACTAATAAAAACGTTAGTGATGATGTTATAAATGCTGTTGAACATGCTTTATCTGAAATTATGAAAAATAGTGATAAATTTGATGCTATTTCTATAAAACAGAGTGTATTAAATTCGAATGTTAAAAAACCAGTTGAAGTTTCAACTCCTGTTAACAAACAAAATATTAATCCCGGAGATGATTTAATAAGTCCAATGTCTTCACCTTCTCGTTCAAGTGATGGTGAATTAAATTATCAAGATTTATTTGGTTCTGAAGATAATAGTACTGATAGTTTATTTGCATCAACTAAGAAATTAAAAGATAGTCTGTCTATTAAATCAACGGGTAATGAAACTGTTGTTCCTGAAACTGCAAGTACAAAAACTGTAAGTACTGTTCGTCTACCTTCACCAGCTATAGATGATACAGAACCACCAAATTCTCAAGGATTAATACAGAATAATGAAACTTCAACTACTAAACGTTTAGCTGAAAATAATGATAAAACATTATTACAATCCATGATGATTGATGAATTATTATTAAATGATGATGATGTTACAACCGATGATAATGAATCTATTATATCCGAGTTATTGGCTTCTGAGGTTGGAGAAACTGATTCTGCTCAGCTTCATTTGGCTGCACCAGGTGATTTGAGTTTGAAAGAAGAAATTTCAAAATTAACTGGTGATATTGATAATTTAAATAAACAAATTGGAATTTTAGATCCATTATTGAAAAAAGCTGAATTAACTAATAATGTCCCTGAATTAAGGATTTTAAAAAAATCACAAATAAGTGTTCAAAGAGAAATACATTTGAAAGAGTTACAAAGACAGCAATATATTGTTCAAGAAAATGATAATAGTTTATATGGAAAATCAAGAGTAACTATTCAATCATGTATTAATGATTATGACAAAAATGGTAAACAATTCACACTTTATATGATTGAAGTTCAAAAATTATCACCAGATAAAAAAACTGTAACTGCTGGTTGGATTGTTGCAAGAAGATTTAATCAATTTTATAAGCTCAGTGAATATCTTAAAAAAATGTATCCAGATACAAGGATGCTAAGATTTCCAAAAAAAAATATTTTAGTTCTTAATAAACTTCAACAAGAATTTATAATTAAAAGTAGAAGGAGATTATTAGAAGAATATTTACAAGGATTATTAAAAATTCCAGATGTTTGTCAAAATAGAGCATTTAGATTATTCCTTTCTTCAGAAGATTTTAATAATGATATTTTTAAGAAAAAATCTTTATATAATTTGAAAGAGGCTTATAATAATGCTGAAACATTGGCTTTTAGAAATAAAAATCGTACAATGGAAAATGTCACTACAAGGTTATATAAAAGTATTAGTAATGGATTAGAATATTTGAATGGTGGAACTTCCGATCAATATAATCAAAATTTTACAACTTTTGAAACACCAGATAATTCAATAAGTAATAAATATACAGCTGAAGTAAATGATATGCAAAATGAATTAGAATCATATCAAGATGGAAAAATTGCTTTTGTTAAACCAATTTGTGATTTATTCTTGAGTATTTTTGGCTTAAATCGTTCCAATAGTTGGTTAAGAGGTCGAGCCATTCTAGTAATTTTACAACAACTTTTAGGAAGTACTATTGAAAAAAAGACAAGAGAATTTTTTTCAATGTTTAAAAATGAAGTTGAAATAATGGGCTTATTAACTATGTTCAAAGATGCTATATGGCCCAACAATATTTTCTTTTTGGATGATAAAAATAGAAGAGAAAGAACAGCAAAGGAAAAGCTTAATACAAAATATGAAGCAAAAATCTTGTTGGAAACATTTATGACAGATATTGCAGGTAAAATTGTTGGAGTTAATAATTCTAAAAATGCAGCATTGGAGATCTTTGCAATGTTACAAAATGACATTCTAAATAATCATTTGGTCTACGAGCTTTTCGATGAAATCATCGGTGAAATATTCCCAGAAATGGATTATGATAACGAAGAAGGAAACGATTGAAGTTGCTTTCCTTGGATATATAGGTTTTTTTATTCTGTTTTTAGGAATACCCTCTAATTTCTTGTTTAATGGTGAATGTGTTGTTCATTAATTGAAGTTTCTGTTGTTTTTTTATTGTTTTTATTATTCTTTTTATTCTTTTTGATTTATCGTTCGATTTCTTCAGGTGCCTTTTTTAATAAATTTTACAGTTCTTTTCATAATTCATAAAAAAGTGATAACTAAGATAAATTTATAATGAAGTTATTTTTTTATAAACTCTATTGAAAAATTTGTTTTATTTTAAGACAAAATCAAAAAAAAAGATATAAGCAAAACAAATGCCAAAGAAAAAAAGAATAAAATTATTGAGAATATTGGTTACAAACTYGAAGGAAACAAAAATGAAAAAATGCCAAAAGGTTATTACCAACACAGTGAAGAAATATAGAAAAAAGAATAAAAACAAGGAAAAAAAAAATAAGAATAAGAAAAGGSAGCAAAGCAGTGAATAAAATAACAGAAAAAAACGCAAAAAAAAAAAAGAAAAAGAATCTTAGTTACACAATTACATCTTTTTAAAGTTAATGATCAGGATTAACAAGTAAATCATTAAATCTACCATCATAACTAGGTAAAAAATCATTTTCATTTAAATTATTATTATGAATATCAACAATGTAATTTGGAAATTGACCATTTAAATTATTGAATACATGATTTAATTCATCATTTGAATATATTGAATTATCTTCATTATTTATAATAACAATATCACTTGAAACACTTAAATATCTAATAATAAATGGTTTTTTATTAAAAGTGTTTCTATATTTTTTATCAGTTGAATATTTATTAAAATTTTCTAAATTTGTGATATCCATTGAAACAGATAATTTATATTTTCTTTGAAGATCATTTGATAGAAAAGATGGAGTTTTACAATGAATTATACTATCTTTAAAATAATCATTTGAAATTTCAAATTTATAAACATTACAATTTGATAATGAATCCAAATCAATATTATTATTATTATTATTATTATTACCATTAGAATCATCAGAATTATTATCTTGTTGTTGAGAAACAATTTTAAATAAATTAATTAAAGGTAATGAAATATTTTCATTAATATAAATTGGAACTGAATTAATTTTTGATTGATTAACCTGTTTAACTTTTAAATTTGTTAAAGAAATTAAAGAAAATCTTAAAGTATTTATAAATAAATTTTTAAAAGAAAGATAATAATCATCATATAATTCAATTAAATTTTTTTTAATTAAATAATTTAAAACATTATTTTTAATTTTAAATAATAAATTTATTTTAAAAGAATTATTTGAATTAATTATTGGATTTAAATTTTTAAAAATTTTTGCAATTGAATTATTATTTTGAAATTTAATTTGTAATGCAAAACTTGGACTTATATAACTTTTATCAAATATTATATCATCTAAATTGTTATTGTTGTTGTTGTTATTGTTGTTGATATTACTGTTTGTATTTAAATTTGTATTACTATCAGTATGAATGGAAGAATTATTACTATTACTATTATTATTATTACTGTTATGAGTGCTATGAGTTATATGACTTATATGACTTGCATGAGTAGATATTCTTTCTATATTATTAATAATATTGTTATTATTAATAATACTATTATTATTATTATTATTATTATTATTATTATTATTATTATTATTATTATTATTATTATTATTATTATTATCAGATTTGATAAATTTGAAAGAATACTGATTGATTTGTTTGATTGAATAATTTAAATTTAAGTTTAAATTTAAATTATTTATAAAATGTTTAAAATGAAAATAATAAAATTTTGAAATTGATAAATTTGAATTTATATAATATTGATTATTTGAAGAATAATTTAAATTAAAAATTGGTAATTCATAATTTAAGAAAATATTTTTTGGACTAAATGAAAATGGTTTATAAATTGAAGAATTAAATTTGAATAAACTTGGTCTTTTTAAAGAAACTTTTAAATAATAAATAATTTTAACAAAAGAATCATCAGAAGAATAAATAAATGAAGGAGGTAAATAATGAAACATATCATAATTATTTATATTTACAGAAGATTGATTATTTGTTAAGAATGAATTTTTATAATGTAAGTTATTTAATGGAATTTTATTAATTTTAAATGGAATTTTAAAATTAAATGGATATTTATAATTACCAATATCTAAAACATATTCTTTACCTTTATTTTTATTATCTTTAATATCATTAAAATTATTATTTGGAAAAAGTAATTGATCTAATTGTAAAAAAATATTATCATAATTAATTAAATTTGTTGGACCAGATAATAAAATTGTATTATTATTTGAAGAAGTTATAAATTCAGACATTGAAATTGCCATATGACCAGTTAAAGTTATAGTTAAATCAGATAATTTAAAAGGTTTATTCACAATCAAATTCACATAACCAGATATTATATCATTATTTCTATATATATGTCTTGAATAATCTGTTATTGGTAATTGATTATCATTTTCATTAATTGGATTATCAATTTCAACAGATAAATTATATGATTTCTTAAACATTTTCAAAAGGATAATAATTAATAATGAACGATGAATAATGAATAATGAATGGATATAAATAATAAGTTTCCTATATTTTCAATAGCAAAATAATGATTAAAGAAACTAATGAAAAAATAAATAAATAAATATATGAATGAATTTACAGACTAATTGTAAGCTATAATTGAAGATTCCAACAACAAACTTCACTTCAAGGTTTCATTTTGGGGGAGAAGCAGAATAATGAGCTGTTGATTGATATAAATAGACCTTTGATACAGTTAAATGGTTTAAGAAAGTGATGGATTGTTTCCTTTWATGATTTCTTTTAGATTTAATTGATCAGAATCAATTCTATTCATTTCTTTCTTCTTTTTAATTCAATTCAAACCTTTTTTTAATCAAATAATCAACAAAAAGAAGATTTTGAGATTTGAGATCTGAGATTTGAAACTGAGAATCAAAAGTAAATAAAGAAAACAGTGGAAGTGGTTCTGTTTGAAAAGGGTATTATYGGACATACGAGGTAACTTAATAATGGTTATCGTACTTTTAGAACTGTGTGATCCAGAATATCCCGAATAGTGCAGGTATTTAGGAACATGAGAACGATGGCGCCTCGACGTACTCGTGCCACGATAAAGTTTGTGAGGCTAAACAAAATTAAAACACAAGAAACAAGAAACAAGAAGATCAAGAAGAAGAAGAGAAGAAGAAAAAGAAGAAGAAGAAGAAGTAAGTAATGGGAAGAGAAGAAGGTAATGAGAGAGAGAAACAAAGAAGAAACAAAGAAGAAACAACGATGGGAATCAAGAACAGACAAAAAGACTGGTTGGAACAGTGATTGGGTCTGAAGAAGGTGATAGTTGTGGATACAGAGCTCAATAGGTGATCATATAAATAAGAATAAAATAAAAAGATATTGTATATTTATTTCATAAAGTTTGTAAATGTATTAAGAGAAATAATAAAACAGAGATAACAGAAATAACGTAAATAACAGAAATAATGAGGTTCAAAAGTAATGCAAATGGTGTCTTGGAAATGAAACTATAGTCACAGTAAAGATTTATAACTGGATCAATCTCAATTCTCACCATAAAAAAAGGAGAAAAAAGTCTTAGAAATAAGTTATTAATAGTTGAAAAGAATATGTAGAATATAGAATATTAAATTTATAAGTATTTTCACAGTTTTTTTTTTTGATTGTTTTTGATTATTTTTTTTTTATTTTTTATATTTTTTTTTCAATTTTTTATAATATTTTCATACTTTAAAGTATTTTAAAGTTATTAATTTTTCATTCACCAACATTTGCTAACAGAACATCTCCGAAATTAGTTGAATGAATAATATCTTTTCTAAGTGCATTTTTCCTCCTTTTATTTACAAATGATAATCCACTTATTTGTTCATTACTATTTTCATCATCTTCATTAGATATTAAATCATCATTACCTAAATATAAAACTTTCATAATATTACCAAAAGCAACAACTATTGATTTGTGCCCAAATTTATTTATACAACTAATATTTTTAATTAATAAACTTTCATTTTCATCTCCAGGAATTTCATGAAATGCAACTTTACCTTGAGCTGTCATTGTAAATCCTTCCCATAAACTACCAATTGGTGGTGTACCACCTTTATATAAATTTAATGGTTTTGATTTTTTAGATTTTAATCTTGATCTTGATCTTAATTTAGAATTTTCTGATGRTAAAAAATAATTAGAATTAAAAAAATTATTTCTATTAACAACTGTTCTATTTAATGATTCAATAATTTCTTCTTGACTTTTTTTTCTAATTCCTGCAATCATATTCATATCACTTAATTCCCAACATTCAACATCTTCAAGCCAATGTTGATGCTCTGTAACTGAATCAAATCCTAAACATCTTGTTTCTCTTGGATCTCTTTCAACTCGAAGACATATACTACTTTTTGCTCTATTATCAATTGTAAATGTATGCATTATTACTGTATTTGTATCAATTTCACTATAAACAAATGAAAATGATGAAACTGATGCACATCCACAAAATCTACAATGTGTTGGTTGTGCATGAAATACATGAAATGATTTTGGTTTAAATTGTCCAATATTAAATCTTTTAACTAAAGTTCCTGTTTGAACATCAATTAATTCTGCAATTATACCATGAGTTCTCATAATCATTCCAACAAATGAAACAACTGCAATTGTTGATTTTTCAAAATCTTCAATTGGTACTGTTTTTGGTATTATAACATTTGTCATTGAACTTATAGAATTTTGTCTTGAAAGAATTTCTCTATTCATTCTCATTGAAGTTCTTTGCATTGCTAATGGTGTCATTAAACTTTTACCTTTATTATATCTTTCTTCTTGAATCATAAGAGTTCTTGTTCTCCATTTATTATTAACAACTGTTGAAACAATAATTGTACCTTTAATACTACCAGAAACAATTCTATCATTAACTCTTGCAGATATTAATCTTTTTGAAGATATTAAAGGTATTGAAGATATTGAATCAATTTTTAATRAACCATCTTTACATGATATTGTTAACATATTACCACTTTTTAAAACAATAATAAATTCTTCATCTTTATCTTCATCTGTATTATTTAAAGAAAGTTGATCAAAAGCTTTTTCAATATCAACTTTTGGTGAAGAAATTGATTGTAAACTATTTTTTCTTGAAATTGTTGGAGTTCTTGGAGGTTGAATTAAATTTGGAACAACATTACCAAGTTCTTGAATAGAATTTGATTTTCTTAAATTATTTTTTGAAGCTTGTTTTTGTAAATTTTTTTTTTTTCTTAAAGTTGCTAACATTGTTCTTTTTCTAAAAAAAGCTTCTAATGGTTTTGAAGAAATTAATTCATTTGAATGAATTGTCCAAATCCAAGTCATTGCAAATCTTGACCAACATTTTATATAACCCGATTTTGAAAAAATTGCAATATAATCACCTTGTGTACTTAAAGTAACAAAAGTTATTGGCCAAAAATTTCTAACAATTGGTAATAAATATGGTTTTGGAATTGAAGTACTAACTGGAGACCAAACTAAAATTTTATGATCCATACCAACAGATACAACAAATGGACAAGATTGAGTTGTTGAGATTGATAAAACATCTAAATAATGACCATCAATTTTTAAATTTTTACATGAATAAGCTTTATCAATATCAGAATCATCAGAACTCAGATTTTTTTCATTATCATTTAAATAATCATCTTTTGATAATGAATTTAAAATATTTTTTAGAGTAATAATAGTAATAGCTAAGATAAAAGCAATTGAAGCTAAAAATTCTAGGAAATAAAAAATATCAAAATTATAAATAATTTTAGAATCAGTATTTATAAAATTTTTTAAACTTATTGAATTTTTTTTAATATTTAAATAATTTAAATTATCTAAAACATTTTCAGATATTATATAAGTTGGTTCTTGAATTGATAATAAAATTTTATAAGTTTTTTTTTTTTTATTAAAATTTTTAAAATAATTTGAATTTTTAAGAAAAATATTAAATTTTTTATTTGTTAAAAGATTAATTAATTCAATTCCAAATAATTTTTGATCTAARAAAAATGTGAAAGGAAAATTATTATCATTATTAATTAAATTAGATATATATTGAGTATCAAAATTAGAATCAAAGTTTGTATTTGTTTTTATATTCGAATCTAAATCTGAATTTATATTTTTTATACTTTTGATATTATTATTATTATTTGTTGTTGATGATGATGAAATTATTTCATTTGATTTAATTTTATTATTTAAATTATTATAATCTATTGAAGTTATATTATTAATATTATTATTATTGAAGTTTTGATGATTTGAGAAAATATTAATTGAATTTTCTGAATTTAGGAATTTTAAATTTATGAATAATAAGAAAAAAATTAAAATTATTGAAGAAATAATTGAATTTGAAAATGGTAAATTAATTTTTAAAATATATTGAGCAAAAATATGTCTTAAAGAAGATCTTTTTGGTCTATTAATTTCAGAATTATTTAAACCTAATAAAGAAAAAGTTAAAAATGAACCATTTTTTTGATTAAAAGAGTTAAAATTTTTTTTATTTGAAATTAATGARTAATTTGAATTTGAATTTGAATTATTATTTTCTAAATTTATATTATTATTACCAATATTATTATTATCATTTAAATTATTATTAATATTATTATTATTAATATTATTATTAATATTATTATTTAATAATAATAAATTTTTTAATTGTAATTTTTTTAAATCTATAGATAAAATTGCAGTAAAATAAGTTAAATGTAAAAAATGATCAATAATTAAAGTAAAAATTGAAAAAAAACAGAATTTTTTTTTTAAAATTGAAACAAATGGAGAAATTATTAATAATATTAAAATATTTATAAATACAATAAAAGTTGAAATAATATTTGAATTTGAGAAAGATAATGATAATTTTTTAAATAAAGGTAATTGAAAATTTGAATTTAAATTTGAATTTAAATTTGAATTTGAAATATTATTTAATAATCTAAATAAATTTTCAATACTTATAATAATTATAATAAATGGTAAAAATTGAAATTGAAATTGAATTTGAAATAAATCAAAATTTGAATTATTATTAATATTATTAAATAATAAAGAAGTTAAAGTTGAAGAAGATAAAAGGGATAAAATTGATTGAATTATAAAAGCAAATAATAAACCAAATCTTGAATTTATTGAATGAATATTTGATAAAGATATTAAGAAATATAAAGATAATAAGATATAAGAAAAAGATAATAAGAAATTATCAAATTTTGAAATTTTAGATAAATTTAAAATTAAATTTTTATTTTTTTTAAAATTTGAATCTCTATCAAATATTATTAAATTATTTTTATTTTTATTGGATGTTATATCATTATTATCATAAATATCATTAATGAAATTTAAATTTGGATAATTTAATTTAAGAAATTTTAAATTTTCATCCCAAATTTTACCAGGATTTTTATTATTTACTTGGCGGTTATTATTATTATTATTATTATTATTATTATTATTAGTATTGGTATTAGTATTGAAGTAGAATAGAGTAATTTTAATAGAATTTGAATATTTTATTAGACCATTTAATTTTTTAGTACCAGATAATAAAGAATTAAAAGATAAAGGTATATTATTATTTGATAATTTTAAAGAATTTAAATTTATTGTTTTTAAATGATTTTTATCATTAATTAAATTATTTAAAGAATTATTCCAAAATTGTAAAGGAGAATGTAAAAAAGCAATATTCTCTTTATTTTCTTTATTTTCTTTATTTTCTTGAATATTTTGAATATCTTGAGTATTTAAAGTATCATGAATTGAGATACCTTTGAGAAGATGAGATTGTAAGATTAAAGAATTAATTAAAAAAGATTTATTTAAAGCGCCTAAGTTTTTCTTCTTCTTTTTTTTAATTGAATTTATATTCATATTTATATTTATATTTAAAGAAGAAGATGAAGATGAAGATGAAGATGAAGATGAAGAGGAAGARAGTTTAGCGCCGATAGAATTATTGTTGTTATTGTTATTATTCTGCCTACTTATATTATTATTTATGTTATTATTTGTATTATTTATATTATTTATATTATTTATATTATTTATATTGTTATTATTATTGGAGAAAAGATCTAAATTTAAATCTAAATCTAAATCTAGATCATTTTGTAACCATAATTGTTTAAAAGAAATATGAGAATCATATAAAATATTATTTATATTATTATTATTTATATTAATATTACTTATATTTGAGATTGAATTTAATGAAGATATTGAGAATAAATTTTTAATTGAATATAAAGAATATAAAGTTGGAAAAGATAAAATAAAAGTGAAGATTATTGGATAAATAATGAAATAATTTGGATATTTAATTATTAAAATTGATAAATTATAATAATTTTTTTTAAAATTTAATGAACCTTTATAATTATACCAAATTTTTAAATTTAAAAAGAAATTTTTAAAAGATGATAAAAAATTTAACATTTTTCATTATAATATATTATATAATATATATTATATTATATTGATAGATATGATATATTAATAAATATATATTATTTAATATATTATTTAATATATTATTTAGTAGTTATTTTGATATTTTAATATTATTTTGATATTGATATTGATATTGTAAGTGTTTTATAAAATGATTAAAGTGAATAGAATAGAATGAATATATTAGATTTGATAGCTCTGATAGATTTGATAGATTTTTTACTCGATAAATTAACGATAGCAGAGCGGTGAAATAATAAAKAATAAATAATAAATRATAAATAAATAATAATAATAGAATAATAATAATAGAATAATAGAAATAAGCAGTATTTTGTTGGAGAAGCACGGCGGTTGCCTGCGATGAAATAGAAAAATACAGCCAGCAGTGAACAGGAAAAGGAGAAAAAGCAGCAGAAGCAGCAGAAGCAGCAGCAGAGGAGGCAATGGCAGCTGTTTCTGCTGTTTCTGCTGTTTCTGGTGACAGTCGTGACAGTCGTGGTATTGGTGGTGGTATTGGTGGTGGTATTGTGTTGGAGTGGGAATGGAAATTACCAGATATGCAACTTTAGCCGCGGTCACGTTTAGTCACGTTCTAGTATCATGTGACTTGGCAATGGTTTCAATCCGTTGTTGTTTTATCCGTGTCCATGTCCGTGTCCGTGGTTGCTATTTCCATTGTTTACATCTGTTGTTTACTTTGTGTGTTTGTGGTGGATTGTTGCCGCATTAGGCAAAGTGTCAACACTTGTTACTCTTTTTCCCTTCTGTTTTGTGCTTTCATTTTCATTGTTCAGTTCTTTTAGTACTTACTGAACTGAAGTAATAATTTCAATTTTACCGCTGGAACTCCTTCGTTAATTCTTTGATGTCTCTGAATTAAAATAAATTCATACAATTTTAAACTATTTATGCAACTTCGTCTAATTATTTCTTTCTTATTTTATCCTATTCAATAATCCTATTCAATAATTCTATTCAATAATCCTATTCAATAATCCTGTTCAATCTATTCATATTCCAAATATATTATATTACATTATATCATATTCAATTCAATCTCATTTATCTAATTCATCTAATTCATTTCATTCTTTCATTCTTTCATTCTTTCATTCTTTCATTAATCATATAAATCATCACTTATCAATAAAAATGCCAACTTCTTTTGAATTCATCAATAAAGAAAATTTAAATTCTTTTGTCTCAAATGATACTAAAAAGAACCTCAATAATAATATTAATAATAATAGTAATATCATTAATAAAAAGAATATATTAAATACTAAAAAGAATTCAATCTCAAATAATAATAATAACAATAGTAATAATGGTTTGAAATTATCTTCTGTTAATATTAATAATCAAAATATTAAATCAAATAAGAATATAAACAATTTTAATAATAACAATAATAATATTAAAAAAGTTAATATTAGACAGGTTTTTAAAACTCCTGAAAGAAATAAGAAGAAAAATAAAATCTCTGTTTTTATTAATAATGATGAAAATGATAATATATCTAATATACCCGCCAATAATATATCTAATAACAACTTATCAAATATAAATAGAAATGTGAATAAACATCATTTATCTAATTCTCCTCAAAAATTTAATTCAATCTCTTTAAAAAGAAGAAATAAAAAATCTTCTTTATCTTCTTCAAATTTTACTATTACTAATACTAATACTAATACTAATACTAATCTATTATCAAAATTAAAAGATTTATCTGATAACAATATCCCTGTAAATACTATTAATAACAATAATGAAGAGAATATATCAAATCAATTTAATGAATTTGATGATGAAATTGAAATAGTTCCAATAAATCAAACTCCTTTAGATGATTTTAATAATCCTGATGGTTTTATTAATACTTTAGATAATGATGATTATAATTTTTTTCATACAAAATCAATTTCTCCAATAAAAAATAAAAAAAATTCAATAGATATTTTAAATAAAATAAATAATAATTTAAATAATAAATTAAATAATAATTTAATCTCTTTTGATAAAATTCCTGATTTAATATTAAAATTTCCTGATTTACCAAATTATACTTATGATAATGATATCAATGATATCAATAACAATGGCAATGACAATGACAATGACAATGATGGTGATACAAATATGATTAATAATGATAACTTATTCACTCCACCAAATTCTCCAAAATTAATTAAAAATAATTTAATTCCAAATCTTGATCCAATTAAAAAAATTAATCCAATTTCAAATTCAAAAAATTCAATTAATGCTTCTAATTTTAATAATAAATTTGGTAATTTATCTTCTTTAAATACTCCTGATTTATCTTATAAAAATAATATTATAATAAATAAAAAAATAAATAAATCTAAATCAAGAACAAATTCTTCTTTACCTTCTTTTATGAAAGAAACTATAAGTTCTCAATCTAAATTTAAATCAAAAAGATCATCTTAATTATACCTTATATACCTCACTCTCTTTTCTTTTGCTATTTTGCTATTTCTCTTCAAAATACCTATATTTATTTATTTACTTATTTATTTATTTACGTATTCACTCATTTTATATATATATATATAGTAATATCAATTAATTATATCAACTATATATAATCTATTTACATTAATCTCATTGTTTCAATTATTATACACTTTTTTTTTTTTTTATTATTTATCTTTATCTATCCCATAATCTATTTTATGATATAATATTAAAAAAAATTACTACCCTAATAAATAACTATTATAATAATAATAAATAATATTTATACAGTATATCCAAAAATTAAAACTTATTAACTTAATCCAATCTAAAAATAATATAATATAAAATAAATTCAATCACATACCCATTTTATCTCTTTCATTTTTTTTATTTATTTGATATTATTTAATATTATTTATTCACTGTGTTGCACATTCTGGTTGTGCAGTATATGAGGATCCTCGATTATATCCATTATTATATGCATTACCATTATTATTATAACCATTACTTTTATCATCTTTATTATTCTTATCATTCTCTTTACCATTATTATTTTCATTATCTTTATCTTTATCTTTATCTTTATCTTTATCTTTATCAAAATTTGGTATATCTTTACTTTTCATTATAATAAATTCAGAATCCGTTATATCATTTGAAGAAACATCAAATTCTTTAATAAAATTACTTTTAATACTTGGTAAAATTGTTTTAACTCTTTCAATATCACTAGAATCAATACACCATCCATCTGGTGGAAATATAACATTAATTCTTAAATATAAATCTCCTTTTTGTTCATTTTTAGAATTTTTAATTGGCATACCTTCTCCAATAATTTTTATAATTTCATTTGGTCTTAAAACTTTACCTCTTGAAATATTAATTCTTATACCTCTACCATCTAAATGTTTTAAAATTATTCTATTTAATCCACATAAACTTTCTTCTAAAGTTATATATAATTCTGAAAATAAATCATTATTTTTTCTTTTAAAAATTTCATGTGGCTTTTCTTCAAATGTTAATATCACATTTCCAGGTTCTTTATTATATGCTTGATCTGATTCTCCATTTAAAATTATACTTTCTCCACTTTTTGAACCTTTTTGTATATAAAATTCTAAAATTCTTGTTTCTTCTTTAATTCCACTACCTTCACAACGTCTACATTTATCTTTTAATTTATAAACTTTTCCAGTTCCTTTACAATTCTTACATTCAATATAATCTTGTGTTACTAATCCAGGTCCAATACGACGAATTTTTATAACTTCACCTTCTCCTTTACAAATTTCACAAGTTTTTGATTGTGCTTTTGGTTTTGCACCAGTTCCTTTACAATTATTACATAATAAATCTCTTGTTATTGTAAATTTAATAACTTTACCTTTATAAAGTTCTTCAAGTGTAACTTTAACATTTAATTCTGCATCTTCTGTTTTTTCATGACTTTTTTTCTTTCTATGATTATTACTTGAAGTAAAATCACCATTTGTATTATTCATTCCATCAAAAAAATTAAAAAAATCATCTGGTGTAAAACCAGGTCCTGCATTTTTATCAAAAAATTGTTCATTAAAACCATTTGAACCATCAGTTGTGCCATATTTATCATATTCTTCTTTTTTAATTTCATCTGATAATATTTCATAAGCTGCTGAAATTTCTTTGAATTTAATTTCTGATTCTGCACGATTTTCAACTGTTACTTTATCTGGATGATATTTTAAAGCTGCTTTTCTATATGCTTTTTTAATTTCTGCTTGTGTTGCAGTTCTTTCTATTTGTAATATTTCATAATAATCTGCTTCAACAACCACTAAAAAGATATAAAAATGTTAGCAAAATTTAACTTCTTCAACCAAAAAAAAAAGTTTAAACTCATTCTGAAACTATAGTACTTACTATTTCAATTTATTTCAATTTAACTATTTATTTTTCACTTTATTGATTTAATAATTTATTATGACTTTTAAAGAATATAAACAGATGTAAACAGATARATGTAAACAGTTCTGAATAATTATAAAGTTGAACCTTAACCTATAAAGAAATACTTAATTGAATAAATATATTATATAGTTTATATTTACAAGAGTAATTTATAAAAATTAATGTTTCTACTTTGGACAGTTCTTGAATTCTTTTCTGTTTTCAATTAAATGTTTTTTTTTAAAATCCCAGAAAATAAGATCATGAATTCGTTGTAAAAATGAGAAAATCTGAGCTGAGAAAAATGCTCAGAATTTTCCGCACAAAATGGAAAATCGGATGAAAAATTGAATTTGTTTGTAAAAAGTGGAATTTTGAAACTTTTTAAGTGGTTCAAAAATATTCTAAGACAAAAAAATAAAAAAAAGTTATTGAAAACAAGAATATCAATAACACAGAAGAATTAAGAACAAAAAGAGAAGAAGAATAGCTTCAGGTTACGCCGGTTAGAAAGTTGATAAGTTACTTGAAATTGTATCTGTCTTTTGTATTTTTCAATCTATCAGTGTCAAAAGAACTTCATTCATTTGATTTAGAATCTCTGAATATCAATGTTATCAATAACTCAACTAGTTTCTATCGCTTGTGAGTAATAATCAATTTGAATATTCATTTTCTATCAATTCATTTTCTATCAATTCATTTTCTATCAATTCATTCAATCAAATCAATTTTGTACTTTTTCAAATGATTCTTTCCAAATCAAAAGGAACAAAAAGAGTTCTTCTATTGTATAAAGATATCACGAGATACATTAAAAGACTTCCTTTGGATAATTTGGCTTTACAAAACCTTTTACAATATCAAAGACAGACTTTTTTAAGACCAGTTAAAGGAAATTTAAATTACAGAATAGCACTAGCAGAAATAGCATTAAATGACTTAAAAAGAGCTATATTTTATGGAGATGAATCCTCGATAAATAAAATTATAGATTATGCATTTAAAAAATCAATTGGTTTAGCCAAAGTGGACCCTTTCTGGTTGAGAGATTTCAGAACAATAGAAACAGATATTTTACTACCCATTTGGCCGTGTTCAACAATTCTAAAGAAAGATTCTGTTTCAAATTCATATTTAAATACCCCATATCAAACTATGATAACTAATTCTTTACTTTTATTTAAATTCTTAGATAAAGGTACAGGAATTCTTCATAAAAGAAGTCTTGTAAGTAGCATTGCTTTGATTCCACTAAAACCCCTCGGTACTCCAATTGCTAAATCTCGTGAAAGAAATATAATAAGGAAAACTATAAGATATGTAAAGACTTTGTTTAAAATAATACCTCCAATTCAACCAGAAATTTTCAATTATGTTGAAAATATAATACATAATAGAACTGATCAAATGATTGAAAAACAATTATTAAAATATAACAAAATTTATTCAAGTAGATTAAAAAAAAAATATATTATAAGAAGATATAWATATTTCATTAAAAATAATTATACAATTGAAAATGAAACTGATTTCAAGCTTTCAAAATTTCAAAGTTCAATATATTCACCTTCTCCCAATTGGATGACCGAATGATATTTTATTAAATACTCAGCAAATCATCATCATTTTTTGAATTATCAATATAAAATAAACAATATCTTTGTAAATCCTTTTCCAATAGACATCCAACTTTTCCTTCTTTTTTTTCATTTATAGCCATTTTTGAAGGAATAAAACTTTCTTTGAAAATTTCCTTTTTAATTATATCCTTATCTTTATTTATTTTTATTAATTCATTAACGTCATTAGCATCATTAAAARCATTTGTATTATAGTTTATAGTAAATAAAAGAGATTCTGATTTATCAAGATTAGTTAATAAAATTATCATCTCAGTATTATTTAAAATTTCAATATAGTTTATAACTCCYTTAGACATTATTCCATCTAAATTCACTATTTTCTTTCCAACAAATTTCAGAGTTTTATCTAATTTTTCAAACTCTATTTTATGAATTGTAACTAAAAATTTAGTTAGTATGCTATTGGAATAGTTTAAATAATAATAAAAAAAATAATAATAAAAAAAATAATAATAATAAATATACTTACAAGATGAACTTTCAGAATAGGAAAGTATGTATGTGTAAGTTATTTTTTTTTTCTAATTAAAAAAAAAGTTAGTAAATTATTCAGAAGTGAATTGGTTGATATCATAATTAAAAAAACAAAAAGAAATAAAAAACATACATCATCATATACCGATTTTATTTTGTAACTACAATCTTTAGCAAAGTCCTGAAGCACTAAAGGATCATCGAAAAAGATGTTTTTTCTTAATGCTGTCTTTTCAGATGCAAATATTTTAGAACAATTGGTGTACATATTTGTGGATAATGTTTCTAAATTTGATTCATTGATTTCATTGGAAGTTAAAAAATCAAATAATTGAGTTCCATTGAGATGTTTTGTTAAATAATTTGCAATTTCTAAAATTTTAAAATGATTTGTAGAATCATATACAGGATCATCAGATCCTAATTCTGTTAATACAAAACTTAACCAAGACATAAAACAATCAAATAATTTTTGAGTTTCATTAATTCTAGATATGAAAGAAAAAAGCTTTCTGAGAAGAGTAGTTGTTGATTTTATAGCATCCTCAAAAAGAGAAGGTATTAAACCTAAAGGTTCTCCTTTTTCTTTCCATTTTGCTAATCCATACAATTTATTTAATAAAACTACTAGTCTTTCAGCACTTGGAATTAAAAGTGTTAATATATTTTTTCTAGTATTATCAAAACAAATTGTACCTAATCGAATCCATTTTTTAAGATTTTTTTCTCCAACTTCTAATTCTAACCATTTTTGAAGACCATCAGATAACATTCCAGTTAAAAGTAAATCATATAATTCTATTGCAGGAGTATTTTTCACATTTTCTTGAAGTATTGAAATCATTCTAAGATTGAAATCTAAAAATTGCTTAGATTCATTTTTTATTAAACGAACAGCATCTTTTATATAACTTAATACAGCTAAAATTTTGGATGAAGTTAAACACACATCACTTAAATTATTTCCATATTTCTCAATAAACTGAAGATGAATAGGAATAATAGATAATTTATCATTATAATCACAAAGAATCATTTGATGTTCAAAATCTTGAATAGATATTATTTCAATCATTCGAGCTTTATCATTTTTATCTTTCATTGGATATTTTATTTTTCCAATGTTAAATAATCCATATATAGTAACATCAATGATACCATTTTCATAACCTAATAAAAGTAAATCGGTTTCTGAATTAGAGTCTGAAGTAGATTGAATTGTTCCATCAATTGCCAATTTTGTAATAAACATACTTTCAGCAGAAGCATTCGGTAAAACTGTTAATCTTGGTAAAGATTTTGAAATATCAATATTGAATGAATCAGAATCAGAACAAAATCCTTTTGATCTTTTATAAGATTTCAACCGTATATCCCAATTGGAACATTGTACTTTGGAATAAACTCCATTATCGCTAGCATTATCAATTGTTGTAATTGCTTTTCCAGTATTTGAATCATATAATTTACAAACACCTTCGGCGCTTACCAACGCCATTAATTTTCCTAATTAAAAATCAAAAATTAAAGAAAAGTTAGYTCTAAATACTTCAAAACAAAAAAAGAATGAAACCAAGATTTCAATGAAAATTATTAAAAAAAAAACTCACCATCTGGCCTCCAATTCATTTCAATAATTTTGGATCCTTTGAAAGATAGATTCCATACACGCTGACCATTTATTCTATAAACCCAAATATTTCCATCTGTTGCAGAAATAGCAAAAAGATCCATGGTTGGGCACCATGAAAATATACCTGGAGAAGCCTTGGAAGGAAGAACCTTTTCCGATATTATCTGGAAGTCATTTGAAGGAACTGACATGTTTTATTTATAATATCTCTTTCAATTAAATAAATGGAAATATTTGATAAAAGAGTAAAGATATTTTTAATTCTTTGTTGATAATTTCCATTGCAAAATACTTAGTTTACACTGAAATACTGAAATATTGTAGTAAATAAGGAAATAAGCAGCGTTAAGTGATTTTTGTACTGGAGAGAAAAGGAGATCCTCAAATACGGCTTCAGTCACATAAAAATTACATTTTTCAATATATTTTTAATTCTAAACAGTAAATAAATTTGAAATAATTATTTATCAAAGCTTAAATAATAAAAAAAAAAGAAAATAATTGAATAGTTAAGATTAATATCTAAAAAAACAAATTTTTTCAAAATGATAAATAACGTTAGAGGACTACATAGTTGGGCAAATAATGAATGGGTACTTGACTTGGTTTCAATAAGTAGTAGAAATTTGCTTGGAGCTTCCTTAGCAAATGGAGCTGTTAATATTTATGATACTGAAAAATTATCGAAATCAATGATTAATACTTATAAACCTCATAAATCATCTATTTCATGTTTCAAATCTCTTAAAAATGATGATAATCTATTGGGATCTTGTTGTCCTACAGAAAACTTGAAAATATTTGATATTCGTTCAAATAAAATTCAAATTGAAATATTGGCTGAAAAAAGAAATCCATTTTTATCTTTTACATCTTCTGATAATATTTTGGCTATTGGTTCCGAATTAGCTCATAATAATGCAGAATTATATATATATGATATTCGAAATCCTGAAAATCCAATAAAATCATATTTGGATTGCCATAGAGATGATATAACTAGTTTAAACTTTCACCCATTTAATAAAGATTTTTTAATAAGTGGTTCAACAGATGGGTATATAAATATTTATAATTTGGCTATACCGAGTGAAGATGATGATGATTCTTTATTTCAAGTTGTTAATTACTCTTCAATTCATTCATGTGGCTTTTTAAATTCAACTAAGTTTTATGGTTTAAGTCATGATGAGACTTTTTCAATTTTTGAAAAAAATAATCTCTCTGAAGGATATGAAGATAAATTAGTTGAAACTAAACCAAAAGATTTTGGTGATTTAAGAAAATTATTAAATTCAGAGTATATTATTGATGTTTATCCTGGATTTATTGCAGCTGGCTCAATTAATGATAAACAAGAGGTTAAGATATTTCCTTTCATCAATGGAGACATTCAATATAAAAATCAAGAAAATGTTGTTAAAATTCCTAATTGTAATCATAATGAAATTGTAAGAAGTATTTATATTCCTTCAAAGACTGAAAATAAGTTGATATTTACTGCTGGTGAAGATAATACTATTCAAATATGGCAAACTGAAAGACCAATTAAAGCTGCTTTGAATTTTTATGAAAATGATGTTGATAGTGTTTCAGAACCTATTAAAGATCTACAATTACATATTATCAAGGATAACAAAGGATTGATGATTGACAAAAAGCAGAAAAGTAAATTTTCTGAAAATCCAAATATTTTAAATTTGCATAAAAGCAGTATTAGTAAAAAAAACAAAAAAGAGAAAAAGCATAAAATTAATAAAAAAAATTAAACAATATTGCAAGCGATATGCAGCATAACAGGTGAACTGATTTTGTAGTAAATAATGTATAAAAAATACAATCTCTCATAATATTAAAACTGAAGATATATTATAAAAAGAAAACAATTATACACTTAAAAAAAAAAACACAATCATATAATTGGGAAAATAAAGTTCGTGTCTACAACAAGCTAAAAAAAATGTTATCAAAGACAAAAAATTGAAATAAAATAAATAGTTTGATTAAAATTAGTTTATGAATAATTATTATTGAAAAAGTCAAATTCTCTAAAAGTTTAAAAATTAGATAAAAAGATTTATGAAAACAAACAATTGTTTGAGAGTAATTGGAACTCTTAAAATAGAACCACCATTGGTTAATTGAGTTACTGCAATGTAAGTACTAGAAAATGTGTTTGATTCTGTTTCATTGTCGGTTGTTGCAATTGTAGTAAGTTCAGTTTCACTGGAAATTGATGATGAGCCAAATGCCATAGTTAAATCAGTCAATAAACTAACTGATTCAGAAGAGTTATTAGTATAATCAACACTACCATCAACTATAATTCCCATAGTTCCCATAGTAGATACTTCTTCAGAGCTTACTGTCATTATATTTTTGTTTGCTTGTAAAGTTGAATTTGATATCATTGAATTGTCAATTGAGCTTGTGACCATTGCATCTAAGGAAAATAAACTAGAGCTTGGATAATTCATGGTTGAAGAAGGATATGATAAGTCAGATGATGAAGCAGATAAAGAGCATGAAGAATATTCAACTTCAGAACTAGAACTTGCATATGAAATTGTGGAAGATGATTTAGTTGAAGATGCTTTGATAGTTGAGGATGAAGAAGATGATTTGCTTGTAGATGAAGATGATAAAGAAGATGAAGATGAACTATCACTGTCACTACTAGTAAGATTGAAGGTTTCTGAACATTTATATTTGGTGATACCAATTGCATCACCTAAATGAGTACCAGCACCATTTTCGTAAAAAGTATCAACTCCATCTAAAACAGGAAGAGTATCATTTGAATCCCAAACACCAGATTCTACAGTTGGACATTCAGGAGTAGTTCCATTATAAGAAAAACCTCCATCACCACTTGGTAAACTAATTTTTGAATATTCAGATTTCAAATTATCAAAATCAGTTAAAGTTGTTGCTTTACCATTAGAAATTTTAACTAAACCATAATCATTATCTTCTTGAGTGAATTCATAAGCTAAACCACCAGAAAATACACTTGACATTTCAGTTGAGAAAATTGCTTCAACTTCATTAAATACTCTTGGAGTGATTGTATTACAACCAAACTCTGACATAAAAACAGGAGCTGGATAAGATTCAAATAAACTCATTAAATCATCATAACCAGCTGTAGTGAAATCAGAATCACCACACCATGAATAAACGTTATAACCTAAGAAATCAATTGTTGCATCAGAATCATCACCACAGGAAAAATAATCCATTAAATTTTCTCTAATTGAAATAACATCGGCAGTTGAATAACCTACAGGAATTGCTCTATAACCTCTTTTTTGCATATATTGTTTTAAATCTCTAACTACAGCYTTAACATATCTTGCAGTATAAGTATTTGTGTAATCATTAATAACTTCATTACCTGCAAAGAAACCTAAAAGATTATCATATCCTTGCATTGCATCAACAGTTGAAAAAATACTTTGAAGATAAAATAAATTATAAGAACATTCACCAATATCTCTATCAATTGATACATCTGGAGTATTGATATCAAGAACTAAATATATTCCAGCTTCTTTTAATAAATTCATGCAATAATCATGACTTTTTGAATTATCAATTGAGTAAACTCTAATTGTATTTACACCTAACTCTGAAAATAATTTAATATCTCTTGCACAACCAGTTTCATCAGCTAAAGGATCAGCAAAAGTTTGAGAAGTATTTGTTGGGCTCGGTTGATAATCTACACCTTTCATATAAAATCTATCACCGGTAGAAGAATCCCAAAATGCATTACCTTTAATTTCAATTGTTGAAATAGAAGCGAATACAATTTGTAAAAGAGATTGAAAAATTAAAGAATATTTTAATACGGATTTGAATGACATTTTTGAAATGATAAAAATCTGACTCGAGAATTTGATATAAAAAGTCAATATTTCTTACTCAAATATTTTCTTGAATCCTACTTGATTTTGATTTTGAATTTGAACTTGAATTTGAATGTTTAAGAAAGCTTATTAGAATAATTGATTTTATGAAATTTGTTTTTTTATTGAAAGGAACAGAATTGAAAAGTTTTTAAATTTAATTTATCAATTTTATTGATTAATTGATTTAGATTAATCAAAAAAAAAAATTGTTATAAAGAATGACTTGAAGTTAGATTAAAGGAATGACTAGTAATTAAAAAAYCAATTTAGTTAATTAATTGGTTGATTAATCTCTTATTGTTGTGTTTGATTTAAAGTAAATGTAGCTTTAAATTTTGAAAATAACTATTAAATATTGAATTTGTTAAAGTATTAGGAGGAAAAGAAAGAGAGAAGAAAAAAAAAAGATAAAAAGAAGATAAAGAAGATGAAACTAAAAGAAATCCCTGGTTTTTATTAAAATCAGTTGTGAGATCACTCCCAAAAATTTATTGAAAGTATTGTTATTTTATTCAGTTTGTTTGCCTTGTTTTACAGTACAAATGCAACATTTCATTRCTACGTTGTGTAGTTGGTGTGTTTTCGGTTTACATTATACAGTAAAAAGCCTTTTTGATTTTAATGTTATGATAAAAATCCTTAGATTTTTTTAAATATTATTGAAATTGAAATACTGATTTTTGAACTCTACTCAAATTTCCCTTGAAAATTCTCTTCAAAAGATAATTTTGTGGGCTTTGGATATTTTCATTAAAGTAACAATGATGGAATTTCACATTTGAAAATTAACATTATCGATAATAAGTAAACCAAGAATTAATCAGTTTCATACTTTAATGGAAAATAAGTGAAAACACGATATTTTGAAGGTAAGGTTAAACTGGACTATTTAATCTTCTACCGTTAGAAAGTACAAGTTATTGAAGGAAGTTGTTATTACAACTTTAGCAGATTATTTAAATATGATGAATTATTGGTTTTCTAAAACATATTGGCCGAATGTTAATGTTTTGAAATCTTGATTGAATTCACTTTTCAGTTAAATGTCTAGATTAAAACTATTTAAATGAATATCCATTTTTAAATGAAACAAACGCAGGGCAAAAGGGTTGCAGCAAAAAAAACAATAAAACCAAGGACGCCATAATAGTGGTAATCCTTTTGAGCACGTGCRAGTTTAAATTCTATTGCCACAGATAAACTGTTGGGATTTACTAGCCACTTTTTTCGAAAAAAGAAGCTGTGGTGGAATAAAGGGGTCCGGATAAAATAGAAATAACAGGAGACGCAGGGTTTCTCGCCAAACATCCGGAAGCTCCGCCAATAAGTCAGAACTGAGCGGCCAAGAATTCTTAAGCAATTTACAGCGGGCCAAATAATTTTCCAGAATTCAATTTACCCTTCCCGCTATTTACTTATCCTCAGAATTTCCAGAAGTCTTTCCAAAGCTTTGTCTCAGTTGCGGGCATTTAGCAAGAGTGTGCTAAATGCCTGCGCGACCGTTCTGGATGACAATGTTAAGGGACTGTGGCGGTGCACTTTAGATACTTGCTATTGGCACTCTAAAACAAAGCGTGGGCTGCCGCTGCAGCATCTGTAAGTAACGCTGCCACAGCACCGAGCCTCAGCGGGATGAGCAAATCAAACGTCTGTTAAATTAAAGGGTTTTCTGTTTGTGGTTAACCCGATCGCAGGAGCTTGTTTCTTGCTTATTTTTATTCTACAACCTTACTGATACTTGTATATTTTATCCAGAACAACCTTAATCACATAATCGCCACCTGGAAAGTATTTCTTAGTAATTTTTCCTCTTAAATCCGAAAATTATGGACTTCCAAACTCCTCTTTTTTCGCAGAATAAAATGAAAGAAGTAAGTAAACAATCTACAGAATTAGTACAAAACTTACTCTGTCTTGAAGTCGTAATTGAATTACAAATTTCAATAAAAAAAATACATTGAATCAAACTTAGGCAATATGAATAAAGGTGGGAATGATAAAATAAATTGAAATAAAGTAAAAACAACAAAAATAAAAAAAATTCATAAAATAATCTATAATAGAAATCAGAAAGGTATTTAACACTATAAGAGAATTGAAAAAGGTATGGCATTATATAAAAATTTATAGATATATTCATATTATCAAAAGTAGTTTTTTTCTTAGTTTATTTTTTTTCCAATATTTGATTTGAACTGAGCTTCTGATTGTAAAATAACATCACCATTGTTAATATTTTTAATATCTTTGTCAGCTAAAGCATTTGAACTACTACTTGGAATATTGTTATTTACTGAATTATTCATTGATTCAAATGAAGAATTAATTAACCTCATTGAATTATTTATATTGATGTCTTTTCCTTCAAGAGAAGTTGTATATGCAGCTCTATTTGCTTTTCTCTTTCTATGAGAGTTTTTAGGATTTAAATGAGTTCTATAATGCTGCATACAATTATCTTGTCTTGCAAATTTAGATTCACATCCTGGAAATTGACATGAATGTTTTCTTTCACCAGTATGAATTCTTGAATGTCTAGCTAAATGGCCTGATGTTGTAAAACTTCTTTGACATATTTTACATTTATATTTTCTATTTGGTTGATTATTTGTCTTGCTATTACTTGAAGTTGTACCCGTTTCAATATTACCATTTTCAACATTAATTTCATCACCATTAGTAACTGTATTATTTTTATTGATATTATCAAGAGKATCTTTAGCATTATTATTATTATTATTTTTATTAACTTTATTGGATTTATTTCTTCTGACTTTCAAATTAGTATTAGTATTGGCGTTATTGATAAAAGTTGTATTTGTAGGTTTCATATTTAAAGCATTCGGTATAATATTCATATTTTTTATAGTGATATTATTCATTGGGTTCATAGAACTCATGTTATTCATGTTATTCATAGGATTCATAGGATTCAAGTGATTAAAATTATGTATATGATTCATATTATTTAAATTATTATTATTATTCCTTAAATTAAGTAAACTTTTACTAGCGCCAATAATATTTGCATTATCATTAACAATACTATTCATATGATTTGAATGTTCACCAGAAATTAAAGTATYAACAGTTGGAAGTGAAGATTGAATAGAATTTGTTTGATTCTGAWAATTATTAATTGGATAATTTGATAAGGAATTCATTGGATTCATTGCAGGAGTTATATTTATTGGTATTAAAGCAGGTAATTTTCTTGAGTTGTTTTGATTAAAACGACTATTATTATTATTTAAACYAAAATTCAATGAAGGTTTTAAAATTGAATCTATTGGCGGTAGAGAAATATTTGAATTCATATTTGAATTTGAATTTGAATTTAAATTTAAATTTGGATTTGGATTGGATACCCGATATTTTGAAAGTGAATTGGTATCATTATTAATATTATAGTTTTTATTTAAATTATGAATATTCTGAATACTATTGACAATACTATTATTAATTGTTTGATTTAAAGAGTTTAAAGAATTTGAAGAATTATAAGAATATATACTTGATTTTCTTGAATTATCTGATTCATCATTTATTACATTTACATTTGAGCTTAAATTATAATTTTTAAAATCTTCATTTTTAATTGGATTAATATTTTCAATATTATTATTAATTTTTTTCATATTTGTCATATTTGAATCAGATAATGAAGAAGGAGGAGATGGTAAAGTTGAATTGAAYTTTAATAATGAATTTGTATTTAAATTTGAATGTTTKATTGTATCTGAAGTTGAATTTGAATCTAATTTAATYCTTTTATTTGAGTTGATAGATTGTAAATTATAATATTGAATATCTACCGAACTAATAATTGGAGACATTATATTATACTCCTATTGATGGATTGATAATGAAATGAAAGAAGAAGTAATATAAATTTTATAATAAGAGAAATATATAAAATAAATATAAATATAAGTATAAATATAAAATATTTAATAAATATATATRAAAAAATAATATATAAAAATAATAAATTAACTGAGTATATTGAAGATTATATTTTGTACAATATTTTTATTTGATGAATTTATTTGATATAGAGTGTAAGTAAGTATAGTAAATAATAAATTCAAAAAGTAAAGAAACTAAAAAAAATAAAAAGTTTTGCCAAGATAATATAAGAAATTTAATAAAAATTTAGAAAAATTCAGGGTTTATATATAAAATTGGAATTACTGCTAAGGAATTTCAATTAGTAAGTAYTGTAGACAAAATAAATAAATTTCACTATCAACGTTACAGTAATTATTTATACAGCACCTGTTCAAAATAATAAATAATCAGTAAGTATTGAAGATAGTTATCGATTGGATTTACTTGAGAATAAATATGAGAGAATTATTCTAAGAATTAATAAAAATCCTTACTTAAAAGAATTCAATTTTAAGGTGGGTTTGTCCTTAAAGTCTCAAATTTCAACACTCAAGTACAAAATTTCAAAGTGCAAAGTTGAAATCCGAAGCTTTGAMTTTAAATTATGGAATACCAATATTGGATATACTAGTAATTTTTCACAAAAAGAAGAGGATTTTGATTTCAGAATACTTTCATATTTCAACTAATTAATATTAGTTTCTTGAAACAATTGAGTTACTAAAAAACAACGAGGCCATGAGCAATTTCCCCGATAGTATTTTCAAATAGTAATTAGTTGTTTACAAAATATAATCAAAGACATTTACAAAACACAAATTCGTCAATCTGAAAATAATGAAAATGGTTTCAGTACTTATTTCTGGTTATTCGGTTTCTGTTTCGAGTTCAGTTTTTTGATTCTGGGTGTTGTTTTGGTTCTGGGTCTGGGTCTGATTCCTGACCTCTGGTGCCCCTCAGAAGTCCCTGCTGGCAGGTTCCCGAGCCCGCTCGGGGTGCCCGTACTGCTTCCGGTGTAGTTCCCCAATGTGTATTATTGAAAAGGACAGCCACAAACAGCAGTGTCCCGACTTACACGTGAGAAAACAAATACAGCTTTAGTGTATTGGGTATAACATATTCACCAATAAAAAACAAATGAGGTGGGTATAGTGGTAATATTTGCAAACTGACCCTTATCTGGAGTTTCCCTGATATTAAGTGTCCCGTAATCCACGGGATGGCCATCGGGAGCGGGCTTAGACCCAGACCCTCAGCGGAACCTGCCCAGTGAACTAAAGTGAAGACAACTGAAAGCTGCTCGAGCAGATTTTGTGCCAAAAGCTTGAAAAACCAAGAAAAGGGCCCTTAAGRGACTTAACTCTTAMTAAAGTACTTTTTATATGCTCTTTTTTTTGTTTATTTCAATTTTGAAATATAAYAATTCAATAAATTTARCTGATCAATATTGCATCCTTGGAAATTATTAATTTTCAATTATAATTTGTTTTGATTTATGTTTTGTTTTATTTTTTTCTAATTGTTTATGTCACATGTTTTTGTTACARCCAATGTATATGTTTTAAAGATGTTCCATATATATGGTTTTGAATTTAATTTTAACCATTATTTTGGATGGTAATRAATTTACGTTGCCATAACTTTCAAAAGGCAACTTAAATACTGTATGGTAATATTATTCTTATTAATTAAAGTTGGTAGTGTTTTAGGTAAAGTGCTTTTTTGTGAAAAAGGCTAGTTTAATATTTAACTGCAAAATGAAATTGGTTTATTTGCTTAGTTGAATCATTTAGAATATAAATTGGCTATATCTAATTGGTCAACTTTCAATGCTGCTTTTATTAGCTAATTGTTTTGGTCAGTGATTCTTTTCTTAGATTGAACTTTTATTTTTATTACTGTAAAGTGAAATTGCGTTTTGAGGTTGTTTGCTTTAGTGATTCTGTTTAATCAAAATCAATTTTTTCTTAATTTGTTTTTATGTTTTTGTTATTAATTTGTATGTGTTTTAGTTTTACAAGTTAAATTTATTTTTTTATTTTTCCAATTAGGTTTGTTTTCAAATTGATATAAATAAGTTGAATATTCTTTATTTATTTTATTTTATTTTTTTTATTTTGTTTTGAATTATCTTTGTTTATTGTATATAATTGTTTATTGTATTATATACATTTATTAATATTATTTTACTAATATTACTCTTAATTAATTTATTTTATTAATAAATTAAAGCTTTATATAAGATCACGTCTTACATCTAAGTTTTTTTGACATGCCTGTTTCAGGTCTTGAAGAAGAACATAGCTTATTGTCTGCCACAAATTCTCTTCATGGTAGCGCCGGTAATGATATAACTAATCAAGTTCCTGGAAGTGATAATGCTTTCGGAAACAACATGCATGATGATAATAATACAGATGATGAACTTAATGAACCCAATCATTTTATCAGTCAAGTAAAATTGACTTCAAAATCAAATCATGGTGGTAATTTAAAATTTAACTAWGCTTTCAATTATGCTAAACTTATTGGTGCTTTAAAATTTAATTCCAAATGGAATTTATGGTATGCGAACTTCGGAATAGTTAATGGTATGTGGGGAATCAAAACTGTATTACAAAAAAATATTCTTTTCACTGGATTTGATGATAATATTTCAGATATATTAAATCATTTTCTCACTTTTTGTGTTGGTGGTAGTTTAGCCCGATTTTTAGATTTTTTATCTCATGGTGTACTAAATTTGAAAAACTTGGTTGCCARGGTAGGAAAACCTAGGATGGTATTTGAGATTTTAGCAGATTTAGATAAATTTTTTTTTTCTGGAAAAGATGTAAATGAATTTATTATGAAAGTAAATTCAATTAGGATGGAACTCAGAGGTGCTGAATCTGAGCTTTCAGATGCAACTATTGTTAACTATATTCTAAAAGGTTAAKGTGGTAGTATGGTTGTATTAAGAACGATTATTAGAGCTCAAAATTCTAAAATATCGTTGGATGAGTTGTTTAATACATTGATYACAATGAGTGAAGATATTGATGCAAATGATGGAAATAAAGAAGATTCAAATTTGGCTATCAACAATGTTAATAACATTGGTAAAAATGAAAAGAAAATGAAAAATTCTAAGAAGAAGAAATTTTCAGGAAAATGTTTTCATTGTGGAGTCGTTGATCATAGGAAGGCTCAATGTTTTAAGTTAAAACATGAAAATGGCAATGGTAATAGTGATGATAGAGCAGGGTWTGAAGCAAATTTCACAGAACTTCTAAGATTAGATGCTAATTTAGACGCTTCAAAAGATTGTACTGAAATTAATAATATAATTATAGATTCAGTAGCTGGTTCATCAATTACAGGTAATAGATTATYATTACATGATATYAGTGATGTTAAAGATTTWTCATTGARTTTCAAAGGTCCAACTGGYAAAAGTTTTACACCAAAAGAAGTTGGTACACTAGYTTTAGCTAAAGATGATGCTGAAATTAAGATTAAATGCCACTATTTTCCTCAAATCAGACATACACTTGTTGCTGTATCTGATTTAGAAGATAAAAAAGGAASTGTTTCAGGTAGAAMACTTACCTTTGGCAAAGATAAMCATCAATTTATTCCTATTTTTGATAAAAAGAGAGTCTGGAATATTGATATGAAATACATTAGARAACCAGATGTTTTGGTAAATAATGTGAACTTGCATAGTGCATTAGGACATATCAATAAAGATACAATTATGAAAAGTAAAAATCATGGTTTGTTTGTTGTTGTTGTGTTAAGGACTCGGATATCAAGGAGATAAAAGATCTTGAATGTCAAGTATGTGCTCTAGGAAAGGCAGAAGGGTTTGCTAATAGAGGTTCAAGTATGCTAGATCAAATGGCATCATCACTATGGRAAGTTGTGCATAGTGATAYGRCTGGTCCATTTAAAACCATGAATTACTCTTATTTTGCTACATTCACAGRTGAATTCACTAGTTATTGTTATACAATACCAATGCAAAATAAATCGAAAGTGGTTAAGAGTTTTGATAATTTAATCAGATTGGTTGAAACTCAGTATAATGTTAGAATCAAAAGGATTCATAGCGATAATGGTGCTGAATATACTTCAAAAGAGATGGATTCTATTTGMATTAGGAAAGGAATTTTACAGAGTTTTACTACTCCTTATACTYCTGCATSAAACCGTATTGCAGAAAAGAGAAATAATATTTTAGTTAGAGATGCAAAGGTTTTATTAGCTGGTAGTCAGAAATTAAAATCCAGGTTAAAACAATTTTTCTTCGATGCWATTTTATATGGAAACATGTTAAGAAATTGTACTTTTAACAATAGATTAGGAGATAGTCCAYACCATTACTTAACAGGTAAGGCACTTAACATTRGAAAATTTTATGATTYTGGATCAGGGGTTGTGGTAACAGATCYAAGTATCAAARATAAAATGAAATCGAAAGGTGTTGTTGGTTATTTTATAAGTCCTTCAACAAAATGTTTTGGATGGAAAATTTTTATTGAAAGTTTGAATAAGTGTATTGACACTAAACATGTTAGATTTTTCAAAAATGGTATTGCTCAAGAAAATATCTATGAAATTTTTGAGAAAGAATGGGAAGATATTGATATTGAAATTGAAAATGAAAATAAATCAGGAACAGCAATTAAAAATGTAATTCCAATGGATAAACATGATAGTCACAGACGTCGTGATGACAGGGAAGTAATTAAAATAGTTCCAAAATCTGAAAATGTTGGTGAAAATGAAGATTTAGGTGATGAGCATGAAATTGAAAAAAAGGATGGTGGTGGGGATTCTGATGAAGTTATTCCAAAGAACTTGCAATCAGATCTTGKTAATGCTAAAGATACCATATCTATGAATTTTAGGTCAATTTCATCTAGGACTAGAAAACATTTTGAAGGCAAGATAACCAAGCCTGTAACAAAGAAAGATGTTTCTAGTCTATACAAGAACAAGATCAAATTTTTACTTAATAGCTTAGACGTTGAAAAKTTATATGAGGATTTACCTGATGATATCTTGATGATAAATAATATTAATCCAGTTGTTATTMCAAAGTCAGTTAAGCAAGCTGAAGCTTCACCAGAATGGTTAAAATGGAAAGAAGCTATGGATTYAGAAATTGAAAGTTTAGAACTTCATAATACTTGGAGTAAACCTTTCAATGATAGTGATGCATRGAAAAGAAGACCAATCAGAACAAAATGGGTTTTCAATATCAAAGGCAATGGTGTATTTAAAGCCAGATTAGTTGYTTTAGGTAATCTTCAAGATGGTAATACTTATGATGACAGATATGCTACAACATTATATTCGGCTATGTTAAATATATGTATTGGATTATGCTTGACGAAAAAGTTAGTTTTAAATGTGATGGACATTTCAACTGCTAACTTAAATGCTGAACTTGATAAASATATTTTTATCTATATACCTGATGGTATAAATGGTGCTGATGGTAAAACTAGAATAGCAAAATTGCAAAAGGCATTGCATGGTTTGAAACAAAGTGGTAGATTTTGGTACTCAACCATAGCTGCTTTTCTTAAAAAAAATAATTTCGAGGTTTCTCCTATCGCCCCTTCTGTTTATTTAAGGAAGAAAAATTCTGAAATTGTTGCTATTGCATTAGTATTTGTTGATGATATGGTATTTATGACTAAAGGTGAGGAAGTGTTTAAGAACCTTATGAGTATTATTGAAAACAAATTCAAGTCTAGAATTTCACTTAAACATTCTGATGGTACAGGTATGTTGTTAGGTTTTAATGTTGAAAAGATTTTTAACACAGATGGATCAATTAAACAAATGAAATTGTTCTTAGAAGTTAATATCTCAAAGTTTTGCAAAGCTAATAATTGTATTAATGATAAAAGACGTACTCCAATTTCGAGTGGCTTTTATTTCAAATTGGATGAGGAAAAATTGGATTATGATGCAGATACCTTCGCAAACTGTATCAAGAATTACAGATCAATTGTGGGATCGTTATTGTATATAAGCAATAGAAGTCGCCTAGATATTTCTTATGCTGCTCAATATATGGGAAGATTTTGTGAATTTCCCCATCCAAAATTATTTAAAGAACTAGAAAATATAATGAGTTATTTATATTTCTCAAATGAAAAAGGTTTGATATTTAAAGATTATAGTAATATTAATTCAATTAACATTTATTGTGATGCAGATTTTTTAAGTGATCCAAATACTAGAAAGAGTAGTATCGCTATTATATCAAAGTTGGGAAATAATTATAACATTTCATGGCGTTGTAAAGTTATTCCTCTTGTATGTACTTCATCAACTGAAGCTGAAATTCAGGGATTGATGATGGCTTGTAAAGAAGCAAGATGGTTAAAAGAAATCAAGTTATTTTTAAACTATGATGTTAACCAAAGTATTGTTGTTTATTGTGATATTAAAGCTGCAATAACTTTCTGAACAAACAAAAATGGGAACTCTAGGAACAAACATTATGATATTAGATACCATGCCATTAAGGAAGATATCACCAATAGTACAATTCAATTAGTTCATATGAAATCTAAATTAATGTTGAAAGATATTCTAACCAAACCTTGTTCAGGAAAAATATTCAAAACTTTTGGTAAAAAGAATTTGAATTATTAATCATTTCAAATACAAATGAAGACAGTGTGTGGAATATTGCATCCTTGGGAATTGTTAATTTTCAATTATAATTTGTTTTGATTTATGTTTTGTTTTATTTTTTTCAAATTGTTTATGTCACATGTTTTTCTTACAACCAATGTATATGTTTTAAAGATGTTCAATATATATGGTTTTGAATTTAATTTTAATCATTATTTTGGATGGTAATAAATTTACGTTGCCATAACTTTCAGAAGTCAATTAATATTGTATGGTAATATTATTCTTATTAATTAAAGTTGGTAGTGTTTTAGTTAAAGTGCCTTTTTGTGAAAAAGGCAAGATTGATATTTAGCTGCAAAATGAAATTGGTTTATTTGCTTAATTGAATCATTTAGAAAATAAATTGGTTATATCTAATTGGTCAACCTTCAATGCTGCTTTTATTAAGTGATTTTTTTGGTCGGTGATTCTTTTGTTGGATTGAACTTTTATTTTTATTACTGTAAAGTGGAATTGCGTTGTGAGGTTGTTTGATTTGGTAATTTTGTTTAATCAAAATCAATTTTTTCTTAATTTGTTTTTATGTTTTTGGTATGAATTTGTATGTGTTTTTGTTTTACAAATTAAATTTATTTTTTTATTTTGCAAATTAGTTTTGATTTCAAATTGATATAAATAAGTTGAATATTCTTTATTTATTTTATTTTATTTTTTTTTTTTGGTTTTGAATTAGCTTAGTTTATTATATATAATTGTTTTTTATATTATCTACATTTATTAATTTTATTTTATTAATATTACTTTTAATTAATTTATTTTATTAATAAATTAAAGCTTTATTTAAGATCACGTCTTACATCTAAGTTTTTTTGATATGCCTGTTTCAGGTCTTGAAGAAGAACATAGCTTATTGTCTGCCACAAATTTTCTTCATTAACTATTGAGTGTTGAAATAAATGTAGTAGATAATGAAAGACTTAATTGAATCTTCTTAAAAAAATTGGGTTTGTCACGCTTTTTATTCTCACAATTACAAATCCGCCCAGAAAAAAATATCAGGAAGCCCCTTTTTTTCGTTTACTTTTTTGCCAAGAAATTTTCCCTGAGGCATATGATTGAACAACCCTTGCTATTG
>BCKQ01000028.1:84926-101823 GCA_001600695.1 Ascoidea asiatica
TGTTAAATATATGTATTGGATTATGCTTGACGAAAAAGTTAGTTTTAAATGTGATGGACATTTCAACTGCTAACTTAAATGCTGAACTTGATAAACATATTTTTATCTATATACCTGATGGTATAAATGGTGCTGATGGTAAAACTAGAATAGCAAAATTGCAAAAGGCATTGTATGGTTTGAAACAAAGTGGTAGATTTTGGTACTCAACCATAGCTGCTTTTCTTAAAAACAATAATTTCGAGGTTTCTCCTATCGCCCCTTCTGTTTATTTAAGGAAGAAAAATTCTGAAATTGTTGCTATTGTATTAGTATTTGTTGATGATATGGTATTTATGACTAAAGGTGAGGAAGTGGTTAAGAACCTTATGAGTATTATTCAAAACAAATTCAAGTCTAGAATTTCACTTAAACATTCTGATGGTACAGGTATGTTGTTAGGTTTTAATGTTTAAAAGATTTTTAACACAGATGGATCAATTAAACAAATGAAATTGTTCTTAGAAGATAATATCACAAAGTTTTGCAAAGCTAATAATTGTATAAATGATAAAAGACGTACTCCAATTTTGAGTGGCTTTTATTTCAAATTGGATGAGGAAAAATTGGATTATGATGCAGATACTTTTGCAAACTGTATCAAGAATTACAGATCAATTGTTGGATCGTTATTGTATATAAGCAATAGAGGTCGCCTAGATATTTCTTATGCTTGTCAATATATGGCAAGATTTTGTGAATTTCCCCATCCAAAATTATTTAAAGAACTAGAAAATATAATGAATTATTTATATTTCTCAAATTAAAAAGGTTTGATATATAAAGATTATAGTAATATTAATTCAATTAACATTTATTGTGTTGCAGATTTTTTTAAGTGATCCAAATACTAGAAAGAGTAGTATCGGTATTATATCAAAGTTGGGAAATAATTTAAACCTTTCATGGGGTTATAAAGTTACTCCTCTTGTATGTACTTCATCAACTGAAGCTGAAATTCAGGGATTGATGATGGCTTGTACAGAAGTAAGATGGTTAAAAGAAATCAAGTTATTTTTAAACTATGATGTTAACCGAAGTATTGTTGTTTATTGTGATATTAAAGCTGCAATAACTTTCTGAACAAACAGAAATGTGAACTCTAGGAACAAACATTATGATATTAGATACCATGCCATTAAGGAAGATCTCACCAATGGTACAATTCAATTAGTTCATATGAAATCTAAATTAATGTTGAAAGATATTCTAACCAAACCTTGTTCAAGAAAAGAATTCAAAACTTTTGGTGAAAAGAATTTGAATTATTAATCATTTCAAATAGAAATTAAGAAAGTGTGTGGAATATTCCATCCTTGGCAATTATTAATTTTCAATTATAATTTGTTTTGATTTATGTTTTATTTTATTTTTTTCTAATTGTTTATGTCACATGTTTTTGTTACAACCAATGTATATGTTTTAAAGATGTTCCATATATATGGTTTTTAATTTAATTTTAACCATTATTTTGGATGGTAATGAATTTACGTTGCCATAACTTTCAGAAGGCAACTTTAATATTGTATGGTAATATTATTCTTATTAATTCAAGTTGGTAGTGTATTTGTTAAAGTGCCTTTTTGTAAAAAAAGGCAAGTTTACTATTTAGCTGCAAAATGAAATTGGTTTATTTGCTCAGTTGAATCATTTAGAATATAAATTGGCTATATCTAATTGGTGAACTTTCAATGCTGCTTTTATTAACTGGTTTTTTTGGTTAGTGATTCTTTTGTTAGATTGAACTTTTATTTTTATTACTGTAAAGTGGAATTTCGTTTTGAGGCTGTTTTGGTGATTTTGTTTAATCCAAATCAATTTGCTCTTAATTTGTTTTTATGTTTTTGTTATTAATTTGTATGTGTTTTAGTTTTACAAATTAAATTTATTTTTTTATTTTGCAAATTAGTTTTGTTTTCAAATTGATATAAATAAGTTGAATTTTCTTTATTTATTTTATTTTATTTTTTTTATTTTGTTTTGAATTATCTTTGTTTATTGAATATAATTGTTTATTATATTATATACATTTATTAATATTATTTTACTAATATTACTCTTAATTAATTTATTTTATTAATAAATTAAAGCTTTATTTAAGATCACGTTTTACATCTAAGTTTTTTTGACATGCCTGTTTCAGGTCTTGAAGAAGAACATAGCTTATTGTCTGCCACAAATTCTCTTCATTAACTATTGAGTGTTGAAATAAATGTAGTAGATAATGAAAGACTTAATTGAATCTTCTAAAAAAAATTGGGTTTGTCACGCTTTTTATTTTCACAATTACAAATCTGCCCAGAAAAAAATATCAGGAAGCCCCTTTTTTTCGTTTACTTTTTTGCCAAGAAATTTTCCCTGAGGCATATGATTGAACAACCCTTGCTATTGCCACAAAAGGAGAATTCTCGGGAAACATTCGTACACCGTGCACAAAGTGCATTACCGTAGTAAATGATTTGCTATTTGCAGGCTTACAATTTTGGAAAAAGCCTTCAAGTTTCAGGGCCACAAGATTTGAACCCTTTTCAACATTCGTTTATGCYTCAAGGGTTAATGCGCAGTGGCCCGTTGGCTCTATAYACACCCAATGTGGTAAGAACACTACCTACCACMTAATCTACAGCACTATTATTACCCTTTTAATAACTTTCAGTGGAGATTAAAATCATGATTTAATCCAATATTCTTGTAATATTCCAATATTGTAACGTGTGCTTCAGTTATTTATCTTTCTGAATTTTAAATATTGTTCAACAAAATGGGCTAATGGAGTTAATTGTTTCTCAGTTTGGTTAGTTGTTTACATAATCACTAGGCTTTTTATTTTTCTTTTTTTATTTACTATTAGATGACTTGCTGTTTGTTTTTTTAATATAGGATTCAATAAATCCTCTAATATACAATGATGTTGTACTATCTTTTACTACTCTTACTTAAATAAATTCTTTGCAAGTTATTGCTAGTATTTTGAACATTAGTAATTGACTTTTATTTCCATTTTGGCAAAATCTACTCACTCCCGCCAATATTTTAATATCTTTGTTCGCTTCAAACTTGCTTCATTTGATATGTCTGAGACAATATTTCGTACTATTAGCTCACTGATGTTACAGATGAAGCATCTTGGCAAATACACTGTATTTGTTGGCAAAACACCCTGCATCCGAATCTCTTGGCATTCCTCTATTTAAGCTTCTCTCTCCACCGGATGCACGTTCATGTGTTAAACTTCATATATTTATGTGCCCCCAGCGATAATCAAATATCAGGGTGGTATATTGTTCCGTAACAAAACATTAGTAGAGTTACTGATAAAGAGAATTCTTTTTTTCAATATCAAAACAAAATAAATATTTTTCTTGTTCTCATTTAAAAAAAAACCTGCCTTGAATTTTACAAATCATATAAAAACAATATTGATAATTACAATTATGATAATAATTTTGTAGCAATAAAACGAGTAGTAATAACAATTTATATTTCAATCAGAGTAACCGGTCCGATTCTCTTTCAAACTACTAAGTTCAATCCGATCCTTTTTCTTAAAAGAAAAGTAAATTTAAGAAAAACTAAATATTTTCTACCGGTGTTACCTTTTCTTTTTATCCTAAGCACCGGATGTTGAGTTTCAATTTMAATTAAAATTTTGCTTACAAATGGATTTCATGAAAAAAAAATCAAAACAAAAAAGAGGCAGATGCTTGAAAAAAAAAGTTAAGTAAATAGATACAAAGCCATCGAACAAATTTTGTAGATTTTAGCTAAAGTATCATAGTAAACACTGAATCATTGAGAGATTTCATTATTATTAGTAGGAATTGTATTGAATAAAAGAATATTTTACCAAAGCTGTTTATTGAAGTATTGCAAATAAACTAATAATTAATAAGCTTTCAAAATATGAAGAAGAAATGATTTTGTTAAAAAAATGGATATGTACTACTTGAATAAGCTCTAAAGGATTCAAGGAATTTAATATTTTCAATAGTTTCTACTTTAAAAGGCTATATACCTGGATAATATTTACCTAGTTAAAAGAAAGTGTTATTCAAGAATRCTTAAAAAAATACAATATCAAAATATCAAATAATTCTCCTAAGATTCATAACTTCTGTAATTTTTACCCCACCCATAAATTTAATGCTATTGATATTCTATTGATAATTTGTTAATTCAATAATATAAACCAAATAAAAGTACAGAGAAAAATTGTTTTTGCTCTAAAAATTCCAGTGATCCATATACACAAAAATATACATTTTGTATTCATGATCATCTTATTATCTTTAAATGAATATGATAGCCTGACTCTATGAATGTTATTCTTTAGAACCGTTATGCTATCATTAATCAATAAAAATTTATAATTWAACGGAGCTAAAATAATTTAAATTTAATTGAATTTGATTCATTTTAGTTTCACCTTTGCTTTTGATTTTACTTTTACTTTTAATTTCAATTTTTCTATTTTTCTATTTTTCTATCTTTWTATTTTCCCCTTTTCATTATTGATGATTTGAAAAAAGATTTCCAATGATTAGAATATTGTTTTCCGTTTGTTATTCTGCATTTAAGAAAAAGTTTCAAAATAATTCAATCTACAAAGTTAACCATAAATTCAGATCCAACTCATATGATTGATTTTGCATTTAAATTCTCTTCTTTCAAACATTAAACATTGATTGATAATTTAATTTTTATCAAGCAGAAAATCATCTTTTTGAGTTACAATTCGAGATTACGTAATAAAATTAAAAGATTACATAATTGGAATCTTACAAATGAAATAGCGGTACTCGTAACATTACTAACGTTACGATTGTTGTTATTGTTACTGTTCTTGGTTATTGAATAATCTCCAAGAAGTTAAATCAATTAAAACTGGAGAATTGGAGATTGGAATATATAAAAATTATTAACCATTAGTCATTAAACAAACAATTATCAGCTAAGTTTATTTAAGATTTTGAAAGTGATTAAAGTAATTAGAAAACTGAGTGATAGATGGATCTGTCTATGATACCCCCTTCATCAAGTAATTTAACTAATTCTAATAATCATTCAACTCAATCAATATTTCATCATCATGATCCTTATAAAGTTGTTCATCAATATGTTGCATTGGATATAGATTTGGCATCACATAAGATCAATGCAACAACCGAATTAACTGTGATTCCAACAAATCCTCATATAAAATACTTAAAATTGGATTGTCGTTCCATTCATATAAAAAATGTCACTTGTAATGATAAAGTTGCAAAATATATTCATGATGATATCATTAATTCAGAAAATTTCGAYTATTTAAATATAAATCAAAACGTAGATTTTAATAATCCAGATATAACTAAAAATGTTAAAAATTATCATAAAAATGTAAGAACAAAATATAATCGATTATTTGAAGGAAAAAATACAAAAGAATTGTTTATTCAATTACCTGAAGGTATTAAAATTACTTTACAAGAATCATCACAAACTCCAATGTCAACTATATCACCATATACTACAAACACAAATAATATAAAAACTCCTTCAAATGATAATCTAATATATACTCCCTTGATCATAAAAATTGTTTATAGTTTACAGAATCCAATTGATGGAGTAAATTTTGTGGGGGGTTATGTAAATAATAGAAAAATTGAAAAATATAATTGGCATGCTTATACAATCAATTCAAGTTTAACTTTGTCTACATCTAGTTGGCTTCCTTGTATTGATTCTCTCTGGGAAAGATCAACTTTTCAATTTGATATAACGGTTCCTAAAACTATAGGCTCTATTGAAAGCTCTAATGATATAGAAGAAATTAATGGAAAAATTCAGATTGATCAAGATGATGATTTAAATAATGATATCGATGAAAATTATGAAACAATAAATGAAAGAGAAATAAAAGTAATATGTGGAGATTTATCTGCATTGAAAGAATCTCCTCATCCAATGGATTCTAAAAAAAAAGTGGTGTCTTTTCAAATATCTACTCCTATTTCACCACATCATATTGGATGGGCTGTGGGTCCATTTAAATCATTCAGAGTAACAGATTTAAAAGACAAAGAAGAAGACACTTATTACGATTTTGATTATGAAAAAGATACTCTCCAGATTCAAACAGTAATATTCTCTTTACCAATGTACTTAAATGCAGCAAGAAATAGTACTATTTTTCTAAGTCAAGCAATTGATTTTTTTTCTAGAGAATTTGGTTCTTTTCCATTTCCAAGTTATTCGATTTTATTTGTCGATGACATGCCAACAGATAATTCTGCATCATTTGCTGGGTTAAGTATATCATCAAATAGAATTTTATATGAATGTAATGTTATTGATAAATTAAGTCAAACAACAGATATAATTCTTGAAGGACTATGTTCTCAATGGTCAGGGGTTAATATTGTTCCAATGGATTATTCTGATATGTGGATTATGTTAGGCATCTCAAAATATATGAGTCTACAATATATTAAAAAATTAATGGGACTTAATGAATTCAAATATAGGATTAAAAAATTTTCTGAGAAAATATGTATAGAAGATATTGGAAAAAGACCGTTAGCCAACCCAAAATTTTTTTTCCCCATTAATGAGTTTTGTGATCCTTCTGTCAACTTTCTTAAACTAAAAGCACCTATGGTTCTTTATATATTAGATAGAAGAATGACAAAAACTGATAAATCTTTTGGATTGTCAAGAGTTATACCTAAAATATTTTTACAAGCCATGTCTGGTGATTTACCTAATGGAGGTTTATCTTCAAGTCATTTTCAACATTTATGTGAAAAGGTGAATCATAATAAATTAGATGACTTTTTTAGCCAATGGGTATATGGTGCCGGAACTCCTATTTTAGAAGTTACTCAAAGGTTCAATAAAAAAAGAATGCTAATAGAAATGGGAATAAGGCAAGTACAATATAAAGAGATAAAAGACCTGAATGTTAAACCAAAAACTTTAATAAATGATCTTGTTGCTTACTTGGACAATAAAAAGCATGTAAGTTTAGGAGTTCAACCAATTTTTACCGGCCCTATGACTATTAGAATACATGAAATAGATGGTACACCTTATGAACATATAATAAATATAAAAGAAAGTTTTTCACGATTAGAAATTCCTTATAACACTAAATATAAGAGATTAAAAAGAACACATAGACCAAATGAAGGAGAGGCAGCCGATACAAATAATGTGGATGCACAGTTTGGAGGAAATGTTGAGTTATTTCACGGAAAATGTCTTGGAAATGTTTTGACTTCAGAAGAAGAAATCAAAGAGTGGGATATGGATTTCTGGAGCAAAGAGGATGTCGAGAAAAAGCAAAATGAACCATTTGAATGGGTTAGAATCGATGCTGATTTCGAATGGATTTGTCAAATACACTTAGATCAACCTGATTATATGTTCACATCACAGCTTCAAGCAGATAGAGATATCGAGGCTCAATATGATTCTGTAATGTATTTCAAAAGTTGCAAACCAACCAAATTGTACTCAAGCATTCTTACTAGAACACTAATGGATAATCGCTATTACTTTGGAATTCGACAAGCAGCTGCAGAAGCATTAATCAACTTTCAGGAGGTTGGYATGAAACAGTTACTAAAAGCATTTAAGATTATTTACTGCTTTGAAGATTCCTCAATTCCTTTGAATAATGATTTTTCAGATTTTAGTAGTTATTTTTTGAAAAAAGGTATGATTAACGCAATGGCTAAAATTAGAGATTCTGAAGGGAGATGTCCTATTGAAATAAGAAATTTTATTTTAAATTGTTTGAAATTCAATGAAAACAATGGAAATTATTTCTCAGATAGTTTTTACCTAGGAAGTTTGATAGAAGCTATGGTGACTTCATTGGATGAAAATAATTCTTTTATTGATGAAAATTCAATAAAACAGCAAGAAGAATCCAAAATGTTGATATTAGAAGAATTGAATAAACTACAACATATGAATGAATGGATTCCATCATATGATGGCTTTATTCTTTATACTGTATTAAAAGAGCAAATAAGGCTAATAAGAAAAGGATTGGTTGAATTTTCATTCGAAGAAACTTTCAGCTATACAAGCCCGAAATATAGTGATGAAATTCGAATTCTTGCATTTGATCTATTGCTTAGATGCGGAGGACTCAAAAATACTTCAATTTTACATCATCTTTTCATGACAATATATTCTGGGAATTCAATGTATTTCAAAACAAAACTTTTGTACTCATTTCAAGAAAATATAGGTCAATATGCTCAAGGAGGAATATTGTCACATTTAGCTGACACAGAATTTGAAAAGTCACTACCTAAAACCGAAACAGCATCGTCAACTCAGGAAGATAATTTTCTTAGTCAGGGAGACAACTTTTCTATGATTGTCATTGAAGAGGGCTCTAAGACTGGAATGACAGACACCTCAATAGAGAGCTGGCTTGGTATATTAAGAAATCAGTTATCAATAGGAAAAGGACTTCAAATCGAGCTATGGCATGCAATTCATTCCTGTTTTTTTACTGTTGATGAGAAAAGAAGATTGTTTGATGTTTGTCTTCTTCTTTTCAAGCCGGAGGATTCTCTTGTGGTGAAACTTCAAATGCCAAGTGATAAAAGAATTGTTGCAGATGTAATCAAAGATTTTCAAATTTCGATCAAACGGGAAAGCAGATATATTACGCGACATAAGGCCGAAGAGCATACTCAATTTAGGCCACCTGCTCCAAGAAGAGCTAGTTCAATTAAAATCAACATGAAAAAATYTAGAAAGAATTTTGAGAAGAAAATACCAAAAGTTAGCGTTAAAAAATTCAATATTCATAATAGAATTAAAGAGGAATTTGAGGAGAAAAAAACCGTTTACCAAAAAAATGGTGGAATCAAAATAAATCTAAAGTCTCCTTCTATTTCAATGAAGCCTCCATCCAGCTTTAAGATAAGGTTACCCACAAACAAAAAGGTCGCAAAGACCAAACTTGTTTCAATTAATAAAAGTGACTCAAAATTTTTGATATCCTTAAAAGTTCCTCTTCATAAAATCAAAAACACCTTTCATGTGATTCATGAAACTCCTTTTGAAAAAGCACCTATTCGAACTGTACGCATATCTTTCAGTCGACAAGAAATTTCATTATCTTCAGCCCCTTTATGATTTATGATTTTTATTTTTTGTTTTACTGCTACTAATCTCTTACTGTTTTACTGTTTTTTTTTCTTTGAAAAAAACAAGAGCGTTTGTAAGGTCATATAGAGATTATTGTAATATTATTGTAATATTTGTTTTTTTTTTTAATTTAACATCAACTGTTTGTTCAATTGTAGACTTGAAGTGAAAAAAAAGAGTTGTTCAATTAGAATTTATATAGAGCTAAATAAGTTGTGCAAAAGTTCAAATTACAGCTTCAGCTGTTTTCCATAGAAGATAAGTTATTTGTGTTGAACCTTCCTTAAAAAAAGAAGGCTCGGTCATTGCTTCCGAAATAGGATCATTACATTTAACGAAATTGCATAAAGAAGGATTTATATGATGAAAATCTTTTAAAGCTCCTTTAAACTTAWGTTTCTTTTTCTGCTCTTGTTTTTCTGTCTCCTCTTGAAGAATTTCCTTAGCTTTCAAAGCCGAGGTCCAAGACGGTTTTTCTTCTGAATCACTTTCATCATTGAAGGAATCTTCTTGATCATATTCTTCCATGATTTCTCCATTTTGAGAACATTGGCACTCTATTAAGTCATGAGTATTACATGAGGTATCTAAGTCCAATGAAAATAAGTTTTTCAAGTCATTAGCATCAAACAAATCATCTTTAGAATTGCTCTTATCATCTAGAAACTTATCACTTAAATTCATCTTCATTAACTGCCTTTGAAAGATCTTTTCATCTATACAACCTGTTGTGAGCAATCTGTAAATGAAGACAGGTTTTTTCTGGCCATCTCTATGAATTCTTGCCATTGATTGTAAATCTACAGAAGGATTCCAATCACTATCGAACAATACTAGCCTCGAGGCTCCAATTAAATTTAGACCACATCCTCCAGATTTTGCTGAAAGAAGAAAACAAAAGGAATCGCGTTGGGGTAGATTATTGAAATCGTTTATAATCTTATCTCTCTTTTTATTTGGAATTGAACCATCTAATCTTAGAAATTTCATATTTAATGAATTTAAAAGTTTCTGTAGAATATCAAGAGTTTGAGTATAATTTGAAACAAGAACCACTTTTTCATCTGTTTCAGTATACACTTTTTTCAAAAATTTTGAAAGAACAATAATTTTTCCACTTTTGAAAGAAAGTTTTCCTATTGAGGACAAAACATCATCAGTAAAATTATCTGAACATAATTTATTAAACATATTATCATTTACAGATAAAGATGGTGAATTACAAATTTTTTTAAAAAGTGTTATTAAACTTAAAGTATCCATTTTATTAGATTTTTTTGATTTTCCAATAGAATTATCCTCTTCTTCAATGATTYGAGTAAATTGTCTTGAATTTATTATTAATTTAATTAATTTAACTTGTAAATTTGATGGTTTAACAAAAAGAATTATATCTGTTCTTGGAGGTAAAAATTTACTTAAAATATCATTAGTTCTTCTTAAAATGAATTTTTTTGTTATTTTTATCATTTCATTTGATTTTTCTTCTCCAAGTTTAATAACTTTTTGATTTCGACAATTTAATTCTCTTGCTCTTTGAATTGGCTTCATAAATTCTTTTTGAAAACTTTGAAAAGATCCAAGAATTCCAGGATTAATAAAATCAGTAATAGTAAAGAATTCTTCTAAATCATTTTGAATTGGAGTTCCAGTTAAAAGAATTTTTTTTGGAATATTAAGAGATTTTAAAACTAATAAAGATTTATTTGAATTATTTTTTAATCTATGACCTTCATCACAAACTAATAAATCAAAACAATTATAATTATTCAATTGTTCTTTTAAAGTTAATAATTTTTCATAACCTAAAATCACAACTTGATAAACTCTTGTCATACTAAACATTTTAATATCATGTTTATCTTTAGTTGAATTTTGATTATGTTTTAAAGTTAATATTCCAATTCTATTCATATTTAACCATTTTTTAAATTCTTTTTTCCAGTTACCTATCAAAGTAACAGGACAGACGATTAAAATTTTTTTAATTGTTGAAAGTTTTCCAAAAGGAGATTGATTTAATAAGGTCCAAATAAGTGAAATTGTCATTAAAGTTTTACCAAGACCCATTTCATCAGCTAATAATACACCATTACCTTGAAAATTTTTGAAACCCATAACACAATCATAAAGAAAAGAGACACCTTCTCTTTGATGTGGTCTTAAAGATTTTGTTAATAAAGGGTCAACAACAACATCTAGTATTGAATCTTGAGATAAGTTTTTTAGTTTTAAAATATTTATAGGTGGACGAGATAAAACGAGAGAATTTGGTAAATTTGGATCAAATAAAGGTTTATCTTTTAATTTATTTTCTTTAATAATATCAGTATTTTGTTTTATTACTGATTTAAATTGTTTATTTATACTTTGATTTAATTGAATTGCATGTTTTTTAAAAGGTTTTATTGTAGAATTTGAGTTTAAATTTGAATTAGAATTCAATGTATTCGATATTTGAGAATTATTTGATGATGAGATTGATGATAAAGAAGTAGATCTAATGTTATTGATTTCATGATTATTTTTTAAATTTGATAATTTTTCAATTTCAATTAAATCTTTAATTTCATAATCAACTTCAAGTTCAAAATTTCCAATTGGAATAATTTCTTCAAGATTAAATTTTGAATTTATTGAACTATTATACATCTCTTTATAATTACCTAATTCATCTTGAGATTTGAAAATTAATGAATTTTGTTTTAAAATTAAAATTCCATCACCATCCCAAGTTTTATGTTTTTTGAAAGTTTTTTTTCTCCAAACAATATTAAAGTATCTAATATTATAATTATTAGGTTTTAAATTTGAAAAGGAATCATTTTTAGTTTCATTTATAAGTAAATTATTCTTAATATTGTTTTCATTCTTTGAAATAACTTTCAGCGGTTGAATTTTTTTATGTATTGTATTTGAAGGAATTGAAGCATTGGATGATATTGTATTATAAGATCTTTTTAGAGAGTTACTTGATGAAGAAGAAGGARGAGAAGAAGTAGAGGAAGCAGAGGAAGAAGAAATTGAAGAAATTGAAGAAATTGGTCTTGGAGGTTTAAAAGGTGCATTTATTCCAACTTTTGATGAAGATCTTCTGTACATTATCTTTATATAAGATTATGACAAAAATTATTTATGAATTAGCATAAAATAACATTAATATTTTTGATGATAGTATATAAAAACAATATAAAATATTTATATATCAGACAATTATGAAATGAATAAGTACTAAAACTAGAAATAAAAAAAGAGAGGATGAAAGAAATTTAATAAAATCGAATAAATTAAAATTAAAATTAAACCAAACCAAGTCCGAGATAAATACAGTAAAAGTTAGAAAAGTAAACAAATAAAAATACTGAAAGCCAAATCGAAGAACTGCGGTGGACCAATGCGGATTTCACGCTTTAACTACCAACAGACACAGTGGAATTAAGATGAGCTCCAGATAAATGATAAATGATAAAGATAAAGATAAAAATATAAAAAGATGTTAGGATAAAAGAAATTAGATAGGAATATGACGACGATTAAGCTCATCACCTAATTTTGGAACTCTTAAACTTAATAAACCATCTTTATATACTGTTTGAATATTTCTTTCATCAATTCTTGGAGAAAATGGTAAAGGTATAAATCTTTCAAATTTACCAGTTGGTCTTTCAATAACTCTTACAGATTTTTTAAATTGAGAAGGATATTTTTGAATTTGACCAGAAACAATTAATGCATTTCTATCATAATCGAAATCTAAATGAATTTCATGTTTTGCAGCACCTGGAACAGCAATATTAATTAAATATTCTTCTTCAAATTCTAAAATATCAATTGGTGGACAAATTTCTAAATTTTTTTTTCTCATGAAATATGGATTAATTAAAGTTGTATTATAAATATATTCTTTTCTTGCTTTGGATCTATATTTAACTTCTTTTTCAATTAAATGTTCWGGATCACATTTTTTTAAATATAAATCTAAATCTTTTGTTGGAATTTCTGAAGAATCACTTGAAGTACTAAATAAACTTAATTCTGATTCTGAATCATCATTATTACTATCATTTTCRTCATCATCATTCATGTTATTCATATTCATATTCATTTGATTCATTTGTTGCTGCTGTTGTTGATTCATTGGAAATCCCATTGGATTTTGTTGTGGTTGACTTGCAGCATTACCCATATTCATAAAATTTTGCTGTTGCCCTTGTTGTTGTTGTTGTTGTTGTTGTTGAGCCTGTTGTTGAGCTAATATTTGTTGTAATTGAGGATTAATTTGGCCTAGTTCAGCTTGAGTTTGAGCTTGAGCAGCTTGTTGAGCTTGTTGTTGTGCTAAAAATTGTTGAAGTAAAGGATTAGCTTGACCTTGTTGACCTTGTTGAGGTTGTTGTTGCTGTTGTTGCTGTTGTTGCTGTTGTTGCTGTTGTTGTTGAAGATAATTTTGAAGTTGATTTCTTGTTAGACTTTCTTGTAATTGTTGTTTTTGAAGTTGTTGAATATATTGAGCTTGTTGATTATTTTTCAATCTTTGCATAAAAGTTTGAACTTGTTGATTATATTGATTTGGAGCACCTGGTTGTTGAAAATTTGGATTTAATTGAGGATTTAATTGAGGTTGTTGCTGTTGTTGTTGCTGTTGTTGCTGTGGTATAAAATTAGGAACCTGTTGTGTAAATTGGTTCATTATTACTACAATTATAAGATAATGTATGAAATCTTATTAAAATGGATATCTAATAATTTTAATAAGTTATTGAATATTATAAATATATTTTATATCACTCTTTTGATTTTTATTATAAGTTATTACTTTAATTATTTCATAAATTATTCTATTTGAATAATTTCCTTCGAAATAGAAATAAAAATAACAATAAAAAAAAAAAATTAGAAAATGTTAAAAAAACAAAAGATCAAAATATCTAAATATCAAAAGAACAATAAATAAAAGATATTTTAAAGACAAGTATGGCTACTTATCACTATTTTTCTTAGGATCGATAAAAATTAAGAGTAAATTAAAAATGAATTACTTTATTAAAGTTAAGTAGATTAATTATCTTGAAATCTGAGTGAAAAGAGTTAACAATAATAAATACAGTATTTAGATAACCAATGAATGTAAATTGGATTTAATTTTAAAGAATCTTTGATATTGTCATGTTTTCAAAGTGACCATCGTAATAACTTTAGAACATTTTAATAATATTTCTTACAATAATTTCATAAAAAGTGCAATTGTTATCTGAATTGGAGTTTGAATCAATGAAATTCCTAAAAATATTTGTATGAAATCATTCCATTGAAAATTAGACGAAATTCAGTACCGTTAACGTTAACAAAGAAAAGAATATTTAATTTTGCCGAGTGACGATTCAACACTCGACACTCGTCTACAGTGCAAAAGCTTTAGACTGTTAAGCGGTAAGTTGGAGAGATACGAAGCACCGCAGTGGTGGTAGCATTCACGGAGCTCACCGAAAGTTGCCCCTGCAGCCCGTCTAAGCAGAGCGAGGTAGGGCAGAGTGTGTTTTATGTAGGGACATTTTAATTTAGGACTGTCAGGCCACAGGGACAAAATATTAGTGCAATGAAGACTGTTATTACGTGCAGTGATGTCCCAATAACTTTTACTTATTTAATAGAAACTAATTTGATTTATTTAATATTTCAGAAGAAATTATTGCAGATAAAAGTCCAAGTAAGCAGAAAAAAAAGAAACAAAGAAGGAAAGTAACGAGTCTGATTATCATCAAAAATCACGAGTGAAGAAGAAAAAACAAAAAATTTAGAGGGTATAAAGTTATAAGGGTATTCTAGTAAAACATCAAGAAGAATCAAAACTGAAAGAAAAAGATAAAATAAAATAAGTTAAAAAAAAAAAAAAAATGAAAAGAGAAAAGGCAAGAGCTTGATAGACAAATTTAAGTAAAAACTAAATTAGTTCTTGTTACTGGATTTGACCGACTTCGAAATTTTCTAGTTTTAGAAATTGAATTTGAGAAAGAGTTTTCATTATCATTGAATTCATCATTATCTGTCATTTCATCGTCATCTTCTTCATTAAAATCAATATCAATATCACTTAATTCATCAAAATTAGAATTTAGTTGACTTTTATAATTATTACCATTATTACTGTTATTATTAAAAGAATTATAAGTATTAAAATTATTTGAACTTTTAATATATGAAGATGCAAAACTTGTAATTGTACTTGGTGATTCCATATCATTACCTTCTGTATCAAAACAGTCATAATCATCATCACTTTCAAGTTCAGGATCTGAACTTCTTGGTCCAACAAATATACAATTATGTGCTAAAGTAACTGATATTTGACTAGTTCTTTTTGGTAAACTTTTATAGTTTTCATTGTCGTTATCTGTTTCATTATCAGTATCATTATAAGTTTTAAACTTTTTATTACTTTCAATATATTGAATTTTACTATTATTGTTATAATTACTTAAAATTTCTTTGGAACTTTCATTTGATGGTTTTTCATTTATTTTTGTAATTTTTCTTTTTTGAATTGATAAACTTGAATTTGAACTTGAATTTTTCAAAGATAATGATGACCTATTTCTTTTTGCTGAATTTTTTAAATTATTAATTGTATTTGATGAATATGAATTAGATTTATAATTATTCATAGGTGACTTATTTAAAGGTAAAGTACTTCCAAGATATGTTTTATTATCGGGTAAAATTAATGATTGACATCTTAATCTTCTAGTAGTTGGACTAATTTTTTTAAAATTATTAAATTCTTTTTCACAAGTATTATTACTAATATTATTATTACTATTACTATAACAATGATTAATACTTCCAATTTTAGAATTATTAGAAATATTAGAATTATTGGAAATATTTGAAGTATTGGAAATATTATTTGAAGAATTTATAGTATTAAATGAACTAATTGTATAAAATGAATTAATTGAATTATTTAAAGAAGATCTATTTGAAGAAGATCTATTTGAAGATTTATTTAAATTTTTATGTAATTTATTTAAATCATTTGGAGATTTTTCACAAAGTGAATATCTTCTAAATTCTTTTGAATTTCTATCTAATAATTTAGGTGTACTGATTTTTAAAGATTTTTTTTCATTACTATTTTCAAAAAAGCTTTTATTAATATCATTAGTTTTGGTATAATTATTATAATGTTCATTTCTTTTATTATGATTATTACTAGTATTATTATTATGAGTGAAAGAATTTAAATTTAATAAAGAAGAAGATTTTTTAATCATTGATGAAGCTCTTTTTTGCCATCTTGAGAATTTTGAATTATTTGAAGTATTAGAATTAGTTGAATCTTTATTTGAAGTTTCATTTAAGACTTTATTTAGTTCCATATTTGAAACAAATTTTGTCTTTGAATAATTCATTATAAAAAAATGTTGAATTGAATAGAATATATAAATACTTTTAAACAGAAAGTAAATGAAAGAGATCCACTTATATATATATATATATTTATATATATTTCTTTGAATATTTGAATATTATTAGATAAAAAAGTAATGTTAAAATTTTGATTTTTTAAAGGCAAATCAAAAGGGATAAGTAAACAAATATATATAATTTATTATAAACCTAGTGATTTGAATTAACCTTGGGTGAATGAGAGATGATGTCGTAGCAATTGAAAGATAAGAAATAAAATATAAAATAAAAT
>BCKQ01000029.1:16593-27888 GCA_001600695.1 Ascoidea asiatica
AATTTATATATAGTTTTGATGAAGTTGGTGTTTTATTTTTAAAAAGATTAAAGATTACAGAAATTGAAAATGCATTTGAAAAAGCAAGAAGAAAAGTTAATGAAAAAGAAGTTGTTGTTCGTGTTGTTGAAGCAGCTAGGATTTTGAATTGGATTAAAAAAAGGGAACTATCTATAGATCCAATGTTTGAAGATGATATTAATAATAATGGTAATATTTATTATTTTGAAGATGATGATGATGATAATAACAATTATGAAGAAAGTGAAATTTATAGAATATATCAAGGAAGACTTATCAAACCAATTGGATTATGTGGAAATTTTCTTTTAAATCCAATTGATGAAACATATGATCAATTGATGCTTCCTTTTACAAAATTTCATAAACCAAATTTTGCTAAATCTAAAATTTTTGAAGCTGATGAAATTAAGGAAGAAGACAATTACAACAGAAGTATTACTGGAATTTCATGTTCTTTGGAAACATCCTTTGTTTCTGATTATACTGTTACAGTGGTTGACTATGTTTATTAACAACGATATTGTTAATCAATTAAAAGGAACCAATCATGGTAATCAAAATACTATATTATATTATATATTATATTATATTATATTATATGATAAGTTAAAGATTTTTAATCTTAATGAAATTGCAATTTCAAATCCAGATTTATTTTTTTTTTACTCTACATTCCTACTTAGATTTTATTTACATTTTATTTTACATTTCATTTACCTTTATATATTTATTTTCATTTTTATTTTATATTATAAACTCAAAAAAAACAAAAAAAAAAAAAAAATCTTACTTAGTTTAATAAAATCATTTTTTTTTCAAAAACAAAAAAGGGTAGTGTAAATGTATTTCATTCCTCAATCTCTACTTACATGGTAGTTCTTTTTTTTGGATTATCGTCACCATATTCATCAATAATATCAGTTGTTTCTTCTTCTTCTTCTTCTTTTTTTGGTTGGTTTCTGATATTTTTTAATATTTTTATGACCGATATAAACCCAAACAGGCAATTATCCCGGAACTCGAGAAAGATGGTAAACCAGATTACCGCGCAATTTACAACATTAATTTCATTGACCGGCCGGTTTCCTCTTTAGGAACGTTTAGAAATTAAACCGCCAATTTTCACTGATCCAATTAAATTAGGCTAAACAAGCCTTTGTGTGGCTAATGAAGTTTACCTAACCATGTGATCTTTATAACATGTGAAATCTGTTAGAAGAATCACATGATCACCTAAAACTTGCTCGGTTTATATTTTAGGTAACTATTTAAGTTGTCTATCTGCAAAGATGAAACTTAGTCATCTTCTTACCACTTTTATAGTTAGTATGACAAAATATACTTATATTTCTTATTGATCCAATGCTCGAGCGCCACAAACCTGGCCAATAAGAAGCCAGAGAATACTTACGAAGTTTCACAAGTCACTCAAATGGCCCACCCCTGAAATTGAGTGCCCCGATAATTTAACTTAAAATTCTAAAAGTGGAAATTTCTTGAAATCAGATGGTAACACACTTTCTTAACTGGATGTTTATAACTTTCCTAATTTGGACTGGTGGTTGAGAACTCAATGAAATTTTGGCTCGTCAAACTCCAGTAGTTAATAAATTTAGAACCAGTAATTCTTTTTGCTGAAGATGTGAATGAATTTTCTTACTTCAAATGCTGAAAGCCTTATATTCAAAAGAAACAAGATTACTAAAGCTTCAATCATTTAAAAAACAAATAGTAAATTTCAATCTTCTTTTTGAATTTTCTCTTTTAGATACAAAAATAATATTTACAGCTTCGAGAATCAAAAAGCGTGTTTGAATGTACAATTAAAAAGGACCCTTATTTTATTTTTACAAATGTAGTTTTTATTTCATTTGAATTGATGCTTTCTTTACTCAGAAGATTTAGTTACTTGAATAAATAAATTTTTTTTCGAATAATTTTGAAAATAGGACAGTTGCAGAGATATAAGGATAAAATTCAATTATTTCTAGGACAGAAATTTTAGCCAGATAATCTAATAAGTTTAGAACATGTTTTGCTCTTAAAGCACTGAATTTGAAGATCGTTAAGTTTGAAAACAAAAGTTACGTTTGAAAACAAAAGTTACGTTTGAATATAGAAAGTTACGTTTTGCAGATGATAAAAGTTACGTTTTTCAAGTTACGTTCGAGGCCGAATTCAAAAAATGTAACCAATGTTTCAGTCAGAATTGCTTCATCTGCGTCTGTTTCTGTTTCTGATTTTGATGCTAAATATATTAATTTTGCTTCAAATGTTTTGAAAAGAGTTTCAGTTTTGATTATAGTTATTTTTTCTTTCCACTATCATCATTATCATGTTCTCATTATCTATCGCCAAACCTTTTTTTTCTGATTTAAAAGAACCTACCTGATTTTGAAAATATTTTAGAAATTTCATAACAAAAGAAATGATAATAAAATTTAATTGCAATTTTATATGATAAAAAAGAATTACAAATACCATTGAAAGCTTTTTGTAATCTTGATTCAATAATCCTTTAATTGTGTTATTTTGACATTATTTTCAATGATGGGATAAACATTTTATTGTTAAATAAATTATGTTAAGTCAGATTAAATTCTCATTAAATGATTAGGTTTTCTCTTCAGTTCATCCCTGTTGAAGGATTTTAAATTAAGTTATCAAATTATTGAGTTTTTGAACTTTCGAATCAACTTTTGAATCATTGGATCATTGAATTTATTAATTATTAACAATAATCATTTTAGTTTTAATAGAACAAAAAATAAAACAACAAAAAAAACCCTCGAAGAAAGCACTGCTTAAATCTTGAATCATTTCATTCAATAAAAAGTTAAAAATCCTGTTAATCTTTCTTCAAATAGTCATCGATAGTTAAATAAGGTTTTTATTGATTATAATAATCAACTTATTTTTTATATTTTTCTTTCTTTGAGTAGCTTGTTTTATTCGACTATAATTATTATCAGAAATACACCGAAATACTGAGAAATATTTTGAAATAAAATAAAAATCTTTTTTTATTTCATTTTCTTCAAATCAGTTATTAAAATTGACAGTAATGGTTTTGTTTTGAATAAATCCAGATACAAAACAAAGAACTATTATATCTAGTTTTGGAGTTTGTAGTTTCAGAAACTGCAAAGGAAAATGAAAAATGACATTAAATGCATCGGATTGTTCAATCGCATATAATCAATAATGAATATGAGGTAAATTTGAAAACCATATTACTCTTACTCAATTGATGTTTAGGGATTCATATTTATTTTATCAATAATCTTCAATTTCATTAATCTCATCTGAATATGAAAAATTATAATTAAATTCACGTCCTTGATATTTATATTCGACTTGTCACAACATATTTGCCAAACTCTTTTGAGTATTTGAAACGGATTTTCTCAATCAACAAATTTAATTAATTAATCAATCAATCAATTTATCAATTAATCCCCAATATTAAATGATAATGATAATAAATCAATTATTTTAAATACCTTTTTACAATGAAAATTTAATCAAATTAAAATAATAGAATTACCAATAACTCACTTATCATTAAAATTCAATTTACCTTTATCGGTATTCCACACACAATCCATTATTACTGTTATTTTCTATTTTATTATTATTATTATTTGTCCCTTGTTTATACTTTAAAGTATTTCAATTATTTTACTCAAAACTGAGATAAAGGTCTTATTCATATTCTCTTTTCCTGATTACTAAAAATTAAATTTATCCTTTTATCATCATTCTTTCATTTTAAATAATTCTGGAAATAAAAAGCTCCAATTTTAATTATTAATAATTTTTAAACATTATTATGCTATCAAGACTATAATAATTTATAAATTATTAGTTAATTAAACTCCTTTGGATTGAATTATATCTATTTTAGCTCTATGAACACTTCATTCCAAGGCTTCTAAAAAATTGAAAGATATTAAAAACAATTGTAATGTTAATGGCATTTAAGACAATTAAATTAATAAGATTTAAATATAATACATATCGAGATTTGAAATATGAAAAGAATCAATACAATTAAAATTTAAAAAAAATCCAGACTATTTTCATTTCATTCATAATTTCATTCATCACTTTATTATCATTTTATTATCATTTTATTATCATTCTATTATCATTCTATTATCATTCTATTATCATGTTAAAAAGCAATCTAGTTCTTAAAAATTGTGATATCATTAATTTCCACCTTAATAAGTAAAAGAATTTATCATTTGAAATAGAAAMATTTTCAAATTAAAATTCAAAATAAAGCCGAACTAATAAATAAGAATAAGAAAATTGTCCTGATTAATATGATGCTTTAATCCAGAAAAAAAGTTTACATTAATATTTAGTAATGTTTAGCAGGTAGTATATAGCCTGCAATGCATACATTTTTTAAATAATTCCTAAAATATGAAATATAGGAAGATATTTTAAACTTGACGATTGAAGAATAGCTCAAGCAATTGCTCTTAAAATCTATTAAGGGTCTCGATTAACGATTTAAATTTAAACGATTAGACAAAAATAATAATCAAAGGTTAGTATATTAGCTTTCCCACAAAAATAAATCTTCTTAATGAAGAAGCAAAAATCTTGCCTTATCAACAAATAATTTAAATCTAAACAATATTCTATTATTTGAAAGAATTAATCCTTGTAATTCATATGGTAAATTACCTTCAAGCACAGTGTCTCAATATAGTATTAATTCTAAATTATTTTCTTTAAATTAAAATAGAAATAATAATAGTATGTTAACTAACTTTTCTTTCCTGGTTTTAAAATTGCTGTTAATTCCATTGTGAATTAGCGCTTTGATTGGTTCCTTAATAAACTTAARCTTGATATTTGAGTAGTTCTTTAAGCACAAAATTTACWGGAGGAAAATTAAATTAGTAGCAAAAGGAAACAACATAATATAAAAATAAAGTATTAGAGGTTAAATTAAATGAAATTAAACAATCAAGAAAGCTAGACATATTAATTTTATAGATAAAAGGAATAGAATGATATCAGTCAAAAACTTTTCSAAGAGTATATTATGAAATAATAGGTTCGATAAATGAATTACAGCAGCTAACTTAGATARAACAATAATAAATGGTTTGAAAAAAATTGATGGATTCCATGATAATTATCTTAACCACTTAATATTTGATGAAAATAATGTAATTTGAGATAGCAAATTCGATGAATAAATTTCAATAGTATTAGGAATTGAGAGCAAAATTAACCAATATCAAGTTAACTCATATAGTAGTCAAAKCTRAATTTAAAAGATGATTAGAAAATACTTAACTTGAATACACCAGATAAAAGAGAATWTMTTTAAATGAGTATATTTAGTTAATGCTAAAAACTGAAGGAAAGTCCAGCTACTARTTTTTTATTCGATTAACTTTCAATGTCCATTTAATTTCAGAAAAGAACCAAAGATTTAAACCATTTTTGAAGTAATTGGATGATATCAAGATATACTTCTCAAACTTCAATTTAATCAATATAATGCAGCAGTATTAATTATTAAAAAAAAAGAGGAAGTCAGATATAAATCAATTTTAGAGATAAAGAATGATAATAAGAAGGTGTAGTATTGCTGAATGAATTTCAAATACACTAATGTAGTTKATAAAAAAACTGATATATTWAAATGAGCTGAATTAATAAAAGCAAACACTGTTTCATTTTTGAATTGAGTATCGTCTGAAAGTTTGTTGAAAAATATTACTTTTGATAAGATTAAGAAATTATCAAATTTTAAAATAGTGGTCTTAATTTTTAAGTGAACATTAGCAAGTATTCTGAATTAAATTAATTTATCATTCAGATTATGATCTAAGAAATCAAAATTAAAGTTACTTATATTATTAAACTGATTTAAGATAAATTATCAATGAATGAAATATAGAAGTTTAAATTCATTTTGGATATAATGGAAATGAATTAAGGATGAATAAATTTTAATTTAATTTTGCTTTGCTTAATTTATTAATTGAAATAAGCTGTATTATTAAAAGTTTTATWAGGTGCTGAAGCCRAGTAAATTTATCAATAAGAGMAACATTGACATCYTAGTGAAGATAATTTAAGAAACTAAGAATGATTGATTGATKAATAATATTAAKGATATTAACGATATTGATGACATTAATGATATTGATTGATTAATGATATTAATGATATTGATGATATTAATGATATTGATGATATTGATGTTAGATTAATGGATAAATTATATCAAATATCATTTAATGGATTTTAAAAAATGAATTTGATATTAGATGATTATGATTATAACTTGAATGAAGTTATATTAAATAAATGAATTCAATTGTTGATGATGCTACCTTAATGGAATAGAAGTTTGAAAGACCAATGAAAGTAATATGAATTATTATCTTTTGATGTAATTTGATTAAAAGATTAATTCTAATATATAAATGCGCTTATTATTCTTTGAAACATCTTTTTCAAGAGATATAACTGACTATTGGTTATTATTTTTTATTTCTTAATAAAGCTTCCATTGATGAATGATACTTATTAGTCTGATGTTAGTGGATTATAAGTTATTGAATTGGAATATTATTTAAATTGATTATTAAAATGGGAATTGAAATGAAATTAAAATTGAAATGAAAAGTTTTAAGGCATATAAGGAATCGTGGTGATTAGCTTTAATATAAGAATCTTAATTTAAGTTAATGAATAATGATATATTTGAATCTCTAAATTGGATTAATTCATCTCATTATATTGTATTAATTAACTTATACTGATATGATTAATAAGAATATCATTGTTATTGTTTATTGGATTTTTGCTGATGTACTTCTTTTCACTTCGGTTTTTGATTTATTAGGAGCCCCAAATGGGAGAAAAATACTACAGAAGTAAGAACTGTTGCTACTTTCAATGCTTATAAAAATGAATGGATTTAATAATGATTGATCATATTTTATTAAATCATTATTATTTTTTTATTATTCCAATAATCCCAATTCAGTTTGAAAATAACCCATTTTCGTGGTGTTTTTTTACTATTGTTTATTTTCCGTTGCTTGTGAAGGCAATTTCTTCGGTGGTGGCAGCTGCCCAAAACGCCAAAAGTAAAAATAAACCTTTATTTTTGTTTTGTTTTGTTTTCTTCTTTCTTTCTTCTTTTATTCTGTGTTGTTCATTTGTTTGGCTGTTTCTTCTCAGTTTCTTCTTCTTTTTTCAATGAATGTCTCAGATCAAATGGAATGTTACTGGGAAAATCAAAAGAAATAATTCTTTTTCTCAGTTAAAACTAAGGGTTTCAATGGATATTTCTTTAATTTTTATGTTTGTGCTTCTTTTCTTCTTTCTTCCTAATTTCTTTTAATATCAACCAATCATCAAATAAATCAATTATTAAATCAAAAAGTGAGTAATCTTTTCTAATTATGTTAGAACTTCTGATCTTCTTTTTGTGCTTTTTATTTATAATCTCTCTATATTACTACATTATCTCATTTTATTCCAACTTCCTTTTTCTTCTTTAATCCAATTCTGAAGTCTTTTTCTTATATAATACCTTTTTTTCTTTTACTTTTATTTTCAAAAGTGGGTTTAAAATCAATTAGAATTACTTATTACTATGGAATTTCTAATATAAATGACGATTAAGGTAAGTTAAAAAATCAAAGAGAAAAATATGAGAGTTAATGTTTTTATTTAAAGAATTATGGACTTTACAATTCAAAAAGAAATATGATTACAAGTACATTTTAAAACAAAATGTGCTATTAACTTGATAATTTGAATTTATTACTCAGTAAAAATATTGTTTGAATAATCTTTCAATCATCAATTACAAATTTATAAAAATAATATCACTTAAAAATTTTATTTGTTATTTTAAAGATAAAAATATTTAAGAATTTAAAAAGCTTTTTTGTTATAGTCTAAGTTRGTTCAAGAGAAGTAATTAAATTAGTTTAAATATTTTTTTTTTTTTTACTTTGGGTGGTGCTACAGAAATAGAAATTTAARTATAATTGGGCATTAGATATAAAGCATATCAGTATTCTATTAATTGATCTTAAATCAGTAAACTGAGATATAATCTGAGAATGTATGACAATTATATTTACAGTGAATCAAAATTTGAATTTGAAAAACTATTTAAAAGCTAAACATTTTAATTTAAAATATATCAACCTTCTCGTAGAAAGTCATAAGGTAGGCTAGTAAATTAACTAGCATAAAAATCATTTGAATTTAAATTCAAATAAAAACCTGGATAGCAAGTCAATTATAAAGCCAAGGCAAATCAGGTCTTTGGCCTCTTTAAATAATAGTGAATCTTTATTTAGAAGATTGTTTTTCGCAAGTGGTGATCATATTCGACAAACAAAAATTATAAAGAAAAAGAAAAGGAAAAACAAGTAGAATTAAGAAAAGCAAAGTAAAAAAACAAAAAAAAAGATGAGCTTGAAGTAAAAAAAAGGAAAAAAGAATAGCTACAGAATCATTTTGGAAGATAGTAATAAAAATGCATTTGATAATTACGTTGATCCTTTAACTGACTGTTAAAAAAAAGTGTGATTGAAGGATAAAAATTAAACTGATTACATGAGAGCTTGTAAGGTMAAATACTAATTCTATATAATTGACATTTCAAGCGGTAAAACGATGAATCACAAGTATGTGAGGCTTATTTTATTATTACTAAAGTTACTTCTATTACAAATTTTAGTTAAGCCACTGCGACATCTGGTTTGTTTGGTGTTTTTTGTACTGGTTGTATTACAGGGAATTTTTAAATTAGTAATGAAAATGTTTCTGTATTACTAAGAAAGTTATATTATGCAAATCCAAATACTGCAAGCCATGCGCTATAATTGTTTCCATTATTATCTACGTTTATTTACGAATTAGTTCGTTTATTAACCAAGTGACAGATGTCAAAAAGACAAACTTAATGGAATTTAAATCAAGGTTTATTTGAATTTAAAGTTATCCCAATGCCGGTAGCTTAAAAAATAATATCAACCTTGCATTTATAAAGGTTAGAAAGGTTTTGAAATTAATGGAAAACTTTAGTTTTCAAATTGTCTGCAAATTAAATTTTTGTGTAAGAATCTTAGAGCAAGATTCAAAATTATCCATTCCCATATTCAAAGGTTTCTTTGCCAGTGTAACATTGATTGAGTTTATCTTTGTAAATTTTAGTGAATGTTGTATTAGGTYACTTTTTCATTTATTGCGATTTTTATTTAAATGAGAAGCAGATTTTGTTGCAGTTTGGTAATTAATTTTTAAAAGATCTCGTGAGAAAAACCTTAACTAAAATATGGGGTGTGATTGTTCCATATTAGATTTTGTGATTTCGGGACATCAATTTGAACAAGGGTCCTGGTATTAGAAATGCTTACATTGCCAGGTGACTTTGTCAACTTTCAGTGATAATTTCGGAACTTTGAATATTCAACTAAAATAGAAAAAAATATTATTTACCCCCGGAATTTAACCAAAGTTTTCAAAGCTTTTGAGGACATTACGTTAAACGAATACTAATGAGGTAACTCAAAAGTTCCCAAATATCCATTTTTTCGATAAAATATTTTTCCACATCCTCTTTATGATGACGACAAATATAGCGATGAGTGAAAACAATTGAAACATGAAACTTACTTGCAGTATTGGTTCTTCTGGTATTTTAATTGAAGGATATCTGATTTACTAAATTCCAATTCTTGGTAAAAGCTTCCGCGAAATTGTTCATCTTGCCTCTTTTTTGTATTTTTAACTCTACATGTCATTTTACTTTTCGTATCACTTTTTATTTTATATTACATATAGTTTTACATTTTTTTCAAAGCTCAAAAAAATCAAAAAAAAATACCTTAGTTAGTTTAATAAACTCTTTTTCTTCTCAAAATAAAGAAAGAATAAGGTAAATAAAAATTCATCATGCCTGAATAATATCTTTTGGTTAATTATTTGCTGTGTGTATATTTGAAACTGATAGGTAAATCAGGTAATCAACAGTTTGAAACATTACTTACGGTCCCAGATATACACGCAACCACGACTTGTTTTCTAAGTTTACCAAAAAACTTTGTTATTATCTGATTGCACATGCTTGACAATAGGTATAACTGGTACTGTTGAGTAAATTTGAAAATGGTTCTGGTACTGTAAATACGTACAGTGTGATATGTACGCGCTTGTATTAGTAGATTATTTTTTGTGTCGCGATGGAATTTAACCGGATTAAAATTCCTATTTAGAATTCCGGGACTGATTTCTGTTTCATTAAGTAAATCGTGAACTGTTTAGTAAATCTTAAACTGATATGGTATAGAAACTACTTTCAGTCCTGGTTGTGCACCCATTGACCAACACTATTTTTTTATGTCGTTTCTTGTACCGGAAGTTTATTACAGTTTTCTCGAGTTTTCTGGAGTTTTCTCGAGTTTTCACTTCATTAATGTATGGAACATTTGATACTGGCTTGTAAATTGTGTATTGGGTCAGTATAGAAAATACTTAGATTCCTGATTGTGCACGCTTTTAGTTATTGTTCTTTTCAATTAGTCGAATTATTTCTAATTGAAATTATAAATTCAGAAATAAAAGTTATAATAATACTATAATTAGAGAATAATATCTCTAATTTTAATAATTTCAATGATTTTCAATAAAACTAATATATTGTTAAGGTTATAATATACATGGGTGAGGAACCATTGAATCAATTAAATTATATGATGAAGTTTATTTATGAAAGATATTATGGATGGGTAATGATATTTAATTTAATTTTTTTTAAATTTAGTTAATAAGTTTAAAAATTGATTAACCAGATTCAATTAATGTTGAAAATGATTATTATTATAATCATATCACTGTTAACAGTAGTTTTGTTGTCATTATAATTGAACATATTCATTCTCATATATTGTATAATAAAAAAGATTCGATCAAATTATTTGAAATATTTTCGAGTTATAAATAATTCAAAGACTTCTATTCGTAATTTCAATTCCAATTTAACTTTAATTTCCATTCGAGGAACAAGTATTCTTTGAGGAAAATGTTTTAGATCTTCTCTTTTTTCAATAAAAAGAGATTTTTATTTAATTTGAATCAATAATTATATTATAATTACAGAGCCATGAGTGCAAGTTTAAATAACTTCTATAACTTCTATAACTTCTAGGTTGTAGCATCTATTATGAATTAACACTTAGGGCACTAATTAAAAAAAAACAATCA
>BCKQ01000029.1:27988-47378 GCA_001600695.1 Ascoidea asiatica
GCAAGTTTAAATAACTTCTATAACTTCTATAACTTCTAGGTTGTAGCATCTATTATGAATTAACACTTAGGGCACTAATTAAAAAAAAACAATCATCTGTTAGGTAACATAAGGTGCTATTTAGCTATTGTTTTAAAAGCATTAAAAACACCCCAAATCCCCGGAAATAAACCGGAAAGTTTTAAATTTTCGAGGGCACTAAAAAAAACAGTTACCCAATGTAGTAAGTTACAAAAAKACCCAATTCAGTAATTTATTCAAATAAAGTTGCGGTTTGTGTTTACTTACATTTATATACAGCTGTACGAGTTTACGTTTTTAATCGCTGAAAATTTCAGGTTGAGGAAAAGTTACGTTTTTACGTTTTCCGAAAGAAACCTTCAAACGTAACCGGATTTTCCAAATTCTTCTTCTTCTGCTTCTTCTTCTGCTGCTGCTGCTTTTGCTGCTTTTGCTGCTTTTGCAATAACTTTCAATGCCTTTTGAAATTGCTTCAATTTGTAAATAAATCACTTTTTTTACTTTTAATTCCAATATTATTACTTGTAGTTTCTCATTATCTATTTTTCGCCTTGTTTTTTCAATTAATAAATGCTTTTTTTTAAAGAATTTTTTCATGAAAAAAAATACAGAAATTTATGACGAATTGATAATTATAAAAGTATCATAAATGGCATTGATTTTTGCAAAGGAATTCAATAAAAATATTTATTTTTTTTCTAGTTATTGTAATTGTAATTATTATTGTAGTTTTATTGTTTCAATAATGTTTTAACATTTTTCATTGATTTTTAATTCATTAAATGAATATTAATATTATTTTTTTTGTTAAATAATTTAACTCAGATTAAATTTTTCAATGAAATAAATACCTCTTTTTTTTTCTTTAGAACTTCTCAATTTTATTATTATTTTATTATTATTTTCAATTGAATAATTAAAATAAAAACTTAATTGTTGTTATTTTTTGTTTAAATAAAGATATGCAGTTTAAAAAAAATATTTTATCAATTAACATAATCAGATTTTTATTTATTTATTTTTTGTTTCGCAATAACCATTATCAGAAATAAGTAGAAAATAATTTGAGATTAAAATACAAATAAAGATATTTTTTTTTCTTCTTTTATTCTTCAAATTTATTCTTCCAATTGACAATAATGGTTTATTGAAATAAGTTACTGATAATAAATTGAGACAAAAGACAACAGCTTATTATATTTAATTTTAATAAATAATTTCTGAGATAAAAAGAGAAATGAAAAAAAGAAACTAAAAACATCGGATTTTCCAATCATTTTTGAATAAAGAATAAAATAAAAACAATTAAATTTATGTTTAGTTATTCATTTTTATTTTATTAATATTCTTCAATTTCATTAATATTATTTCAATTTCTTATATTATCAAAATAAAACTTATGAAACTTGTGAAACTTGTGAAACTTGTAATAAATTCTAAAATATTTCCCTTTTTTTTTTACTCCTAAACGGTTTTCTCATTCCAAAATAAATATTATTCAATTTTAATTTAATCAATCATTCAATTAATCAATGAATTAATTCTTTAATTCATTAATTTATTAATCATTAAGATTAAATGGTAATATTAATGAATTAACTAATTTAAATCCATTCTTATATTGAAAGATTGATTAAATTAAAATTGAAGAATTAACAAYAACTCATTCATTTTCATGAAATTAAAATAAATTTGCCTTCATTCCACTTCAAATCTTTCATTTTTAATATTATTCCTAATATCATCCTTGTTATTATTCGTATTATCATTATTATTTGCTTTTTATTTATAATCAAAAGCATTTTAAAATGTTATTTAGGAAATATTACTTTAATCTCATTTAATYACCAATAGACATTAAAATTTATCATCAAATTCATCATTCTCTCATTATTATTTTGTTATAAACAAGTCATCAAATGGAAGAGTCTTATTAGAGATAATATTATTATTTTCTAAGTTATTGGCATTGGCATTGCTATTGTTATTGGTATTAATATTAATATTATTTAAATTATTTGAAGATTGAGAGATAAAATTTGAATATATATTTAAATTATATTCAAGATTTAAATAAAAATAATYCAATTCAATATCAAGATAAAAGAGATCCTGAATTATCTAGGTARATTTAATAATAATTCAAATAATTTGAAAAATTTGTTGTTTTATGGAGAATATGCTATTGATTAAATGAAATCTATTTTAAATTGAAAAAAATATTTTTGGGATTGTTGATTATTAGCTTTTAATTTGCAGGCTGCTAAGAAACTCATGAAATATTGGAAACATTATAATWAACATGAATAAAAGAAARTCCAATTGAAARTAYTTAAATTCTGGAAGAAATGGAGTATTATTGGTATTAAAATAGAAAAAAAAATTTCACATTATTATCAGTTTATTATCATTTTATTCACCATTCTATTCATAATTTTAAAGACTAATCTAGTCACCATGAAATACATTATTAATTTATTCTCTATAATCAAGCAAAAAGCAAAAAGAATTTTCAAATTAAAAAAATAGCAGTACTGTGATTTGAGATAAATTCAAAAATCAAGGTAGATGAATAAATTGGAATATGAAAATTATTCTTGAGAAATATGATGCTTTAATTTTAAATAAAAAGGTTAATATTGATCTTAGCAGCTAATATACAATTATATCCATTATCTAATAGTTTAAATCCAAATTATAATTTGAAAAGTAATATTGRAAGGTTAAATAATGAATTAGCAACAATTTTTGAATATAAATATTCGTTAAATAAAAAAAGGTTAATTAAATTTTTATGTTTTTCTTTTATTGATATTTTTTAGCAACATTCAAAGCAATCCATTTAGTGATTGAATATTGAGGTAATTAATATCAGAATGAAATAATATAATATGAATTTAAAATATTAGAGAATGGATTGAATGAATTGGAGGAACTAAAAGGAATTATGAGAATTTGTAAAGATGATATAGARTAAGAATGTAGAATAAAATGATAATAATCTAATGATATTATAAAGCATATTTATCCTGAATATGATTAGTTTCATTATAGAATAATATTAATAATTGAAGGAGAATAGCATAATATATTATGAATTAATATTAAATTATGTTAGTATTTATTATTATAATAATGAAAGTATTAATTGATAATGATATTATACTAATGATAATATAAAAGATAGGTTTAATATAAATATTTAATGAATTAAAACAGGTTAATAATATTATTTTATTAGCGCTTAATATAATTTATTAATATTATTTATTAATATTATTATTAATATTATAATGTTAATGAATTACAAGTTATATTATATTGAGATTATAATTGAGATTGAGATTGAGAATGAAATGAAAAGAGAATGAAAATTTTTAAAGCGTGTAAAGAATAAAGAATAAAGAATAAAGAATAAAGTACAACAAAAAGAGAATGAAGTGAAGTGAAGTTAATGATTAATGATTTATTCGATTAAGTAAATTGAATAATGTTTTAATTTATTAATTGTATTATATTATTATAATCATTATTATAATCATTAATATAATCATTATTATAATTGTTATTATTATTGTTAAATTGTTAACGTTTTGAGTTTTATTAGCCCCAAATGGGCAAAATTCAAAAGTATCAGAAATTGTGAAGAATGAAGTTTTACAATTAATGACAAAGATTATTACAATGAAATAATACTACAATTACAATAATAACTATTACAATACAGTAATTAATAATTAATAATTAATAATTGATAATGAATAAACAAATAAACAATTGTTGATTGTGAATTCATTTCTTTTTGCGGTGTTTGGCACTGTTTATTTTTATTTTATTTTATTTTATTTTCTCTTTCTGGTGTCTTTCCTTGCGTGAATGGAAATGGAAATGGAAATGGAATTGGTGGTTGCATTTCTTTTGTTTTTACTTTGTTTTTACTTTGTTTTTGCATTGGCATTGGCATGAATTTTTGCATTTGCATTGTTTTTTGTGTTTTTATTTGACTTGGAACTCATTTCTGGGGTTTTATTCGGTTCTGAAGTTGCAATTTCTTTCTTATCTCCTTCATTCTCGTCTTTTCTTCTCGTCTTTTCTATCAAATGTCTCAGATAACTAAAGATAACTAAAGATAACTAAAATTAATAAAGATAAATAAGTTAAGTAAGTTAAAAGTGGGTAACGAATTTCAAATTCAATTTCAAATTCAATTTCAAAAGAATCTGGTAAAAAAAATAGGCTTACAAAGCATTCAAACAAAATTTTCATTTCATTTTCAATTCAATTTCAATTCATTTCAATTCAATTTCAATTCATTTCAATTCATTTCAATTCAATTTCAAAGCTTATAAAAATCATATAAAAAGAGACATTTTCCTCCTTTGCCTCCCAGATTTTTACTTTTAATTCATTCAATCATCAATCATCAATTAATCAATTAAATAATCAACTAATCAATTATACAACTAATCAATTAATTAATCAAATACTCTTTATTCTTATTCTTTTCTTATTCTTATTCTTATATTTCTTATTCATTTATTCATTTATTCATTTATTCATTTATATTCCTAGATTATCTCTTTGCTTTTAAATTATTATTTATTAGTTAATTGTATTCTCTTTACATTTATTTATCTTATTTGTCTTTGTCTTTGTCTTTTGTCTGTCTTTATTTAACATTACTTAACCTTTGTCTTTATTAATCTTTATTCATCTTTATTCATCTTGATTATCTTTTGATTATCTATTATTTATCTTTGTCTTTGTATCTTCAAATTACTATTATATTATAACTATATTATATTTATTATATTATAACTATATTATAACTATTATAACTATTATAACATTATTTCATTAATTTCAATTCAAATATGAATTTTAATTTCAATTCAAATAAGAATTTAATCTTTAATTCAATTGCTCCTTCAATAACTTTAAGTAATGATATATTTATTAAAAATCAATCAATTAAAGAATTAATAATAAAAAATAAAATTAATTGTTCATATAATTCATGTTTATATAGTAAATATGAATTTAAATCAATTAAAGAATTATTATTTCATTATTATTTATTTCATTGTTCATATTCAAAATTTTCATGTTGTTGTGAATTTTTAGAATCAAATTTTTATAGATATTTAACAAAAATTTGTTTAAAAGAAAAATTAAATGAAATTCAATTAAATGAAATTCAATTAATTCAATTAAAAAAATTTAATTTTAATAGTTTAATTACATTTTTAAAAGATGAAAATATTTTAGAAATTAATTTATTTTCAATTAATTATAAAAATTATGATTTAAATCCAAATTTTAATTCAAATTCAAATTCAACTTCAAATCATAATCATAATCATAATATTGAATCTTTTAATTTAAATGAAAAAAAAAATAATCAAAAACGTAAAATTATTGAATTAATTTCAATTGATTTTGATAATTATAATGATTTTATTAATCATTTAAAATTAGAACATCCTGAAGTTTATAAAATTCATTCTATTCATCTTAAAATTATTATTAAAAGTTATTTAAGTAATATTATTTATAGTTTTATTTATTCAAATGAAATTATTACTTTTAATTATAATCATAGAAATATTTTAAATATTTTAAAAAAAATTGATAAAAGAATTGAGAAACATAATAGTTATCTGAAAGCATTTAATGATAGTATTAAAATTAAATCTGCTAAAAAAAATGGTATAAGAATTTTTGAATTTAAAAAAAAATTTCAATTTATTAAATTTGAAATTAAATATTTTAATTCTTTTAAATTATTAATTCTTATTTTAAATTATATTGAAAATCTTTTAAAACTGTTAAAAATTAAATTAAATATTTTAGATTCTAATTTTTCAAATCATAAATTATTTAAATTAAGATTTGAAATTTATAAATTTAATATTTATTTTCAATCTATTAATGATATTTTAAATTATTTACAAAATGATTCTTTRGATTTAATTGAATTTATTTGTCTTTATGAAACTGAAATMAACAATTATTTTATTAAGATTAAACATTATTCAAATAAAAAAAAGGATGAAGATTTAATCAAACAATATGAAGAATCAATTAACCAAAAATGCTTAAAAGGATGTAAGTGTGAAACTAGATATGATTCTGATAAAGATAATTTTTTAAATTTTTTTGATTTTTCTGATGAAAGTGAAGAAGAAGATGAAAATGATGATGATRATGAAGCAAAAAAATCAAAAGAAGAAATTGAAGAAGAACATAGAGAAGAAGAAAGAATGATTAAACCAATTGGACTTTATAGAAATTTTCTTTTAAATCCAGTTGATGAAACTTATGGACAATTATTAATTCCATATGATAACAATTCGGTTGAATTTGATGAATTAAAAATTGGTGAATTTGATGGTGATTGTGAAGATGATGATGAATATGATGAAGATGAATAGTAACTTTATTTTATTTCATGATAACATGATTTCACTTTGAATTTGAGGGGGTTTCTTACTTACTTATCTTTCTATTTATCTTTTTATCTTTTTATTTATCTTTTTATCTTTTTATTTACTTATTATTTACTTATTATTTACTTATTATTTACCTTATTATTAGTTATTATTTACTTGATTGCTGTTTGATTTAACTAAAATCAAAAGTAATTAAAATAATTGTGATTTAATTCTATTGAGATTTCAAAAATATTAAAAAGTAGCAACTGAGATTTTTATTTATGAAACAGAAGAAAAAAGTAACTTTATTTCGAATGTTCTTTGATTTCAAGTTTGCTATTGCTAAATAATTCAATTAAATGCTGGTTTATCAAACTATTATATCATAGCAACTAAGGGAATTGAGATTTCAATTTGAAGTGTATAAAAAGATCCAAAATCTCCATACTTTTTTAAATTATAATCATTCTTCAAATCATCACTATAATATTTTATATAATATAAAATATAATATAAAATCTATTAATCAAAATGAGTCCATCTTCTGAAACAGATAATTCTTCAGAGAATATTTATGGTAATGGATATAAATGTTTAGCTGTTCCTGATTATTTAAGATCATATTCTGCTGTTGAATTTGATATTGTTTCTGATGAAGAAAATTCATTACTTCTTGATGAAAAAGAATCAGATAATAATATCAATGATAATRATATTAATGATAATGATATTGATCATTCTTCTTCAGAGACAAGTTTAAATTTAAATTYAAATTCAAAATCAAAATCAAAATCAAAATCAAAATTAAAACCAAAATCAAATTTTATGAAATTTATTTCAATTTTATCTGCTATTATTTTATTATGTATTATTTATTCAATTTCAAATTCTAGTTTATTTTCTGGTTCCAAAAGTAAAAGTAATGCTAATAATGCCAATGATAATAATAATGGAGATGGTATTTTAATTCCAAAACCAAAATCAGTTGAAATTTTAGAATTAGATTTACCAATTAATTTTAATAAATTTTCTTCATATAAAAATTTTAATTTAATTAAAGATTCATTAAATGAAAAAAATTTAAAAATTTCATCTGAATTTAAATCACCAAAAAATTTAAATGAATTTAATGGAATTATTTTAAATTTAAATTTATCATCAAATATTATTAATTTTCCACAAAATTCAATTGGAATTGATATTTATTTAAATGAAATTTTAATTTGGAGATTATCATCACCAATTTCAAATAATAAATTAAATTCAAATTTAATTAATTCTTCAATTTTTAAAGATTTATCAAAATATTTTAATTTATTTAAAAATAATTTAAATATTAATATTAAAGTTATTGATGGTGAATTAAAAAATGATTTAAATATTTCATTAAATTTAATTTTATTTCAAGATAAAAATTATAAACATAAAAAAAAGTTATGTGATAATRATAAACCAAAAAGACCAATTGAAATTGGAGAAATTTTTGAATTAAAACCTGCAGATAAAATTATTTCAATTTCAAATTCAGGTAAATCATTTGAATTACCAAAAGAGAAATTTGAAATTAATTTAAAAAAAGTATCAAAAAAGACAACATCAGTATATTTAGATTTATTTGCAACAGCTTTAGATAAAGATTTAACATATTTTAAAGAATTTATTAAAAGAAATGATGAAGATGGTAGTGRTGATGATGATGATGATGATGATGATGAACCAAGTGGACCAATTCGAATTATAAATATTTATGCAAATAATATTTTTATTCAATCAATTTCACCACAACCAGGATCATTATTTCCAGAAGAAATTTCTGATTTTTTTTTAAAAACTTCAGCATTTCAACCATTAGCAGGAATTGGAACATTAACAGGAATTTCATATATGATATCATTATCAACAATTTTACCATTATTATGGGAAAATGATGTTAAATTAAATATTGAAGTAATTTCACCAATTAAAAAAGAAGATAAAGATAAAGAAATTAAAGAACCTTCAGAACCAATGTTACCACCAGGTAATTCAATAAATTTTGAAGCAAAATCAAAATGGTTAATTGATGGAAATTTATTAACATGGGAATCAGAAAAAATTAAAGATTCAAAAGGAGAAATAATTTTAACAAATTCATTAATTAAAAGTAGTGGAAAATATTTAAATTCATTACCTGGAAATTTTAATGAATTAACAAAATGTGAAATTTATTCARGATTAATTTCAAAAATTGAATTTATATTATCAGATAATTTAATTCATACATTATTTTATAAATTTAATTCTTCAACAATTTCAATTCATTCAAATTCTAAAAAATTATTATCACATAATTTAAAATCAATTAATATTAATAAAGTTAAATTAAATATTGAAGAAGAAATTGGTAATGGTAATGGTAATGGTAATGGTAATGGTAATGGTAATGATGGTGGTGGTGATTTAAATTCAATTCATTCAATTGAATTTAAATCTTCATATCCTTTAATACTTACAGAAGTTAAACCAATGAAATATAATCCAATTTCTAAAYCAAGTGGAAATTTAAAAACTGGAATTGAATATAATTTAAAATTAAAAGGAGAAAAAATTTTTAAATTAATTAAAGAATCTAAATTTAAATTATCAAATAATATTTTAAAAACAGATGTTAAAATTAATAAAAAAAGTAAATTTAATAAAGATTATTATAAAAAATTAGAAGCTATTGATGGATCTATTACTAAAGATTGAATAGAACTAACTAACTTATTTCTTTTTATTAGTTACCAATTATGATTTTTTTTATAATTATTATTCATTTATTTCTTTTATATACTTCTTTTAATGAATGTATGTTATTTCTATTGTAGCAATCAAGTGTTTATGTAGTTGTAGATTTCTCTTGACTCTTACCAGTACCAGTACCATATAATCATAACAACACTCACCAATCATCAATCATATTATCATATTATCATATTATCATATTATCATATTATCATATTATTCATCAGACACTTCTAAAGATCATTAATTCATTTTTTCATTTGAATTGATAGATAAATGTATTACGATTATAAAAGAAAGAATATTCATTATTATATCTGATTGTTTCTGATTGTTTATATTTGTCGATTGCTGAACAGGGAAGTTCCGGGAGCAGAGCCACGTTCCTGGTCTCGTGCAGCAACGTGATCATGTCCATTTCGAGGGCACCCGCAGTTCTGGTAATTAAAAATATGCAATTTGAATTTTAAAATTTAAGCTTTTTAGCTTTTTAAGCTTAAAATTACGATGAAAGTTCCTGAAAACTTRTTAATATTCTGGTTTGAAGATGGAATGATTGAACTTGGGAAATACTACATTAAAAGAAATTTAACTCAATTAGTAATTGAAAGATGCTTTGATAATACTAAAATGAAAAAAACCACTAGAAACTTAAACTAGGTTGAGAGGTACGATTAAATAATTTCATTCAAAATTCTTGAAATAAATTATTATTTCTCTCAATTTTATTGGAAATTGAGAATTAGAATATTTTATCTTTATTTTATCTTTAGTTCCAACTGATTCTGGTTATTTGGTTATGGTTATGACTATTACAATCAAAGTATTTCAATTTAATATATAAAGGATTGATTTCATTAAAATATTTTTTGAAGAATTGAAAATTTATAATGATATTAATATAATATTAARTAATTTWAATTAAAAATGGCTTTTAAATCATCTTTATTAATTCTTTCACTCTTTTCTTTTTCCAAATTTGGATTAACATCTCCAATTTTTTCTTCTGATTTATCTTCTAATATTCCTAATGATRTTCCTAATGATGTTCYTAATGATGTTCCTAATGGTGTTGTTAAATTTCCAATTAATGGTACTTTAAGATCAAAATCAAATCCAAAAGGTAATAATAATAATTTAAGAAGAAGATCTTTACTCAGAAGATCTTCTTCTAATTTAGATTATATCCAACAAGAACTTACAAATCAAGTATCTTTATATATGATGGAATTTCAAGTTGGTACTCCATCTCAAAAAGTTATTGCTCAATTAGATACAGGTTCTTCAGATTTATTTTTTATTTCAAATGATATTACTTGTACTTTTGCAACTTGTAAATCAAATGCAATCTTTGATACTTCAAAATCTTCAACTTGGAAATCTTTAAATGATAATTTTAATATAACTTATGCTCAACAAGGTGATACTGATTCTGGTAAAATGGGTACTGATGTAATTATTACAAATGGTATTTCAATTGAAAATTCTGAATTTGGTGTTGCCACTTCTTCTGCTGATTCTTTTGGAGTTTGTGGTATTGGAATGTATTATGAAGAAAGTTTATCAAATGGTAATAAATATAATAATTTACCAATGCAAATGAAATTAAATGGTCTTATTAAAAAAAATTCATATTCATTATATTTAAATTCTATTGATTCAAWAAGTGGTAATATTTTATTTGGTGGTATTGATAATGAAAAATATTATGGTAATTTAATAACTCATAATATAACTTATGATAATAATTCACCATATTATCTTCAAATTAAATTTAATTCAATTRAAATTGATAATTCAACTATAATTGATATTAATTCTGATGTTACTTTAGATACTGGTTGTTGGGGTTTATCAATGCCACAAGAATTAATTGATAAAATTGGTACAAGTTTAGGTTTAACTTATGATTCAAGTATTGGTTATTATACTTATACTTGTGATACTATTGATAAAAATATTACTTTTAATTTTGATGGTCAAGAAATTTCTGTTTCTTTAAAATCTCTTTCAAATGAATATGAATCTGGAAAATGTCAATTGGCTATAGATACTGATTATGCAATTTTCTTTGGTGATACTTTTTTAAGATCTGTTTATGTTGTTTATAATATTGATGATATGACAATTTCTTTAGCACCTGTAAAATATACAACTTCTTCAAATATTACTGTTATTAATTAATTAACTTACTAAATAATTACTTTAATACTTTAATACTTTAATACTTTAATACTTTAATACTTTAATAAATATTTTTAATTTAAAATAAAAACTTTGTTTATTTTATATTTTGAGTTAAGTTATGGTATCATATTATATAATAGAAATAATATTTATATATAATTTTATTGGTTTGTAAATTTTTGAAGAAATAGTAAAAATAAGAAATTAGAAATAAGAAATTAGAAATAAGAAATTAGAAATTAGAAAAAATATCATTAAAGAGTATTAATTTTTATTTAATAAACTGGAGCACCATTTGTTACAGTTGAATTTAAATTATAATTACCAACAAAACATGCATTATTAAAATCTGCAATTTCAAATAATGTATCTAAATATTCAACAAATTTATTAAATTCACACCATCCATCAGCTCTTGATTCACAAAATTCTGGAAAATTTTTATCTAATGGAATTGTACGATCATTTAAAATCATATGAATATATTTTGTTAAAGAAGAACCTTTAATAGCTTGAATATTTCTATCAGTTGGAACTTCTTCATCACATTCAATAACTTCAAAATATGTTTGAGATGCAAATGGAACAACTGTTGATAAATCAAAAGGTTGTGGATTAATAGCATTATCAGAAAAATTACTTTTAAATTGATTTAAACCTAAAGCTGTAAAAATATTTGTAATAACAGAATCATGAGTAAAATCAAAATATAAAGTTTGATCTAATGGAAAATAATTTGAATTTGTATCAAAAGTTGTATTTTGTAAAGCTTGTTCAGAAGAATTATAAGTTCTATTTGTTAATCTATTTTTAAATTCTTCAACCCAACCAATACCCATACCTCTACCAACTGGAGAACCAAACATATTATTATTATACCAAGTCCAAGAATTATAATATTCATAATTTTCCCATTCTTTTTGAGAAAATAAATTACAAAATTTAGAAAAACCTAAATTATTACTTTCATAAGCACATAAATCTTGCATAGCATAAATATTTGAAGTTGTAAAATTTATACCAGAAATTTCATTATTTAATCTTTCAACAGCATCAGATAAATAAGTTTTTAAATAATTTGAAGCAAGTTTTGTATTAAGACCAAAAGTTGAAATATTATCATTAATTGGACAATTATCATATGGAGCTAAAGTATCATTAAAACCTTCATTTTCAATAATAATTTCTAAATCTGCATAATCTTGCCAATTTGTACCAAAAAATCCAATTAAAAAATAAATTGAACTCATTGTAATTCTATCTTGAGAAGTTGTTCTAACAACAATTTTATTATCAAGATTTGAAAAATCAAATAATTTTCCATATCTAAAAAATGTTTTTATACCTTTATCAAATAATTGTTGATTACCTAAATGTGTTAAGATATTATTACCTTGATCATAAGACCAATTATTTAAAAATTCTAAAGAACCAGTGGCATTAAAAKTTGAATTTTTAAGTATATTTGGAAAAGTTGAAGCAGTTGTTGTATATCTTGAACCATGTCTTGATAATAAATGAAGTTGATTAATTTTACATTGATTAGGTAAACCCCATTCATAAACATTCCAACCTTTACTAATATAATAAGGAGATAAAGTACCAAATAATTCATAAATATTTCTATCACTTGGAGTATGATCAAAAGATTGTTTTGAAGTTTCAATTGGATTTGGTAAATTATAATCAATTGATGGAGTACCAGCTTTTAAAGCAACATTATCAGTTTGAGCTAAGAATGGAGCAGAAGCAGTACCAGTTGAACCTAAATAACCAATATTAGTTGGAAATATAGCATCAGTTTCAGTTGCTTTAATTGGAGCAGGAGCAGCATTAATTAATTTTAATAAAATTAAAGAAGATAAATAAATATTTGAGAAAAACATTTTTAAAGAAAAAAAAAAAAAATTGTTATTTATTTAGTTATTGATTAATTAATTAAATTATTTATTTTCTTTGAAATGAAATGAAATGAAATGAAATGAAATGAAATGAAATGAATTAAAATAAAAAAGAAAGAAAATAAGAGTATATTTATATTAAATTAAAAGAATTGAAATAAATAGATTTTTCAAATCAATAATGAAAAATCAATTAAAAAGAAAAAATAATCCAAATTTGATTAAATCAATTACTCAAAAAAGACTTTGAAGAAGTAAATATTATAAAATGATCGGATCGGTTATTGAATATGAAATTGAATAAGAAATTGAATATGAAATTGAATATGAAATTGAATAATACATAATTTCATAAGAATTCTTCCATATTTTAATAGTAATATAATAAAATTATTATAAAATAGTATAAAATTGGTTGCAAATAAATATAATAAATATAATAAATATAATAAATATTGAGTAAAAAGTAAACGTGCCAAGTTAGTTTAAAGCTTATATTCTTTGAAAAAAGCTTATATAATAAACTTAATAATAATAATAATAATAATAATAATAATATTTATTTAATATTCATAATAAAATTCTGTCAATCTCATATTGCTTTATATTATTGCTTAATATTATTGCTTAATATTATTGCTTAATATTATTGCTTAATATTTAGGAATACTTCAAAAAATTAGAAAATTAAGCATACAACCATAAAATACTGCATTTAACCATCATTTATTATAACTCAATTCTTTATTATTCTTCTTGGATATTCATTATCATTGGTTATTATTGAAATATTTATCATATTTACCATATTTACTATAATTTTTGTAATTATTGTAAATATTAACTTGTTAATAGATAAATTGATGATATTCATTGATTAAATTTATGGAGTTGAAATCAGTCAAATCCCAGAGAAGAAAACAAAAACAAAACTTAAACACCGGAAAAACACTGGAAATGCGCCACGTGCGCAGTGGCTGCTCAGCACGCTCTCAGCACGCTCTCAGCAAGAAATGGAAAAAAAAAGAAGAAACCAGCAGCATGGGTCTGGTGTGGGTAAGCAGTGTTCAATCTATCCGATATAGCCTACAACTATAGACCCACAGTGATGGTAGTCWAACTCCATTAGACCCATGACAGTGGTTTAATATAAAATATAAAATTATTACTCTTTTTAGATTTACATTCCGGGGGTATTTTCACCGGATTTATCTTTCTACTTATTACCCGATTAGTAACACATTCTTCTTTATACCCTTTTAATTATAAAATAAGCTGTAATTTGAATTGAATAAAGTCTGTATAAAATATAATTTTAATAATAAAAGTGAATATAAAATGTAATGATCAAAAGATTAAAGACTAAAACTTTCTGCAAAAAAACCAACACCATTTTGATTTGCCCATTTTTTACAATCATTTAATAATCTTGGTGGTCCACAACCACAAATATATTTTTTAATATTATCATTTTTTGAAGTATATGGATTATTATAATTATCCATAATTAATGATCTAAAACATGTATTCCAWTCTGGTCTACCATATCTAATCATTGAAAGGTACATATTTGTATATGAATTTATATTTTCATTTTCATTTTCATTTTCATTTTTAACTTCATTAACAGTTCTTGAACTTGAACTTGATGTTGAATTTAAATTTTTAAGTTCAATATTTTCAAWTTCATTATTAAATGGATTACCATCATCAAATTCATATGGTGAATCTTTATATCTACTTTCAAAACTTTTATTAGTTTCTATAGTCTTAATACTTTTAATACTCTTGATAYTTTTAATTGAATTAAATTTTTTAATTTTAGAACCTGTGTAAGTATTTGAATTTTGAAATAAATCTAAAATAAATTTAGAATGTTTAATTTSACCATTATTACCATTAATAATTGAATTTTTTTTACCAGTTATAAAAATTTCAAAATTTRGTAAATTTTTATTTAATAAATTTAATTCTTTTAAAATAAATAAATCATATTCATTTCTAGTTATCCAAATTAATTTTACATTTTTTTTTTTTAAAATCATTGTAAAATAAATTGGTAAACMAAATGATAAACCAGATCCACCACAAATTAAAATTATATCATTAATATTATTAAAAAAATTATAATGTAATGAAGGAAATGGWCCAGTTATAGAATATGATAAATTTTCATTCATTTTAAAATTTGTTTTTTTTATTGTTAAATTTATTGTATTTTCAAAAATTTTATTTTGATTTGATAATGATGCAATTGAAAATGGATGTGATGGTAAAAAAATATTTAATGGATTTTTAAAATAATTATATGAAATTCTTAAATGAGAACCTGGTGGAAATGGACCTTGAATTGAATTTCTTGAAATTTTTATAACTTGAATATCTGAATTTGGTATAGATTTAATAATTAATTTAGTTGAAATTGATTTTGAAAATTTAAAAAACCAAGATAATAATAATAAAATTAAATCAATTAATGAATAAAAATTTAAAATTCCTTCACCATGATAAATAACTAAAAATGGTGTTAATAAAGCAACAATTAAATGAATTGAATAAAAAATTTTATAAAATTTATGTCTTATTGGATTTATTGTAATTATTAAAATTAAAATCCATGAAAAAATACCTAAAGTTGCTAAAATATTTGAATATATTTGCATTTCTGATTTTAATTCATTATAAATTGTCCATTTAATATAAAATGCAAGACTATGTAAGATTGTAAAAAAAATTATCATTCTTGCTAACCATTTATGTAAAGTAATATATTCTAAATAATAAATATTTGGTAATGGATTTGGTCTAAAACCTAAGATCATTGTTAATGGTAATAATGAATAAGCAGTTTCACCAGATTTTTTACTTAATTGAAATATAGTTTTATAATTAATTTCAATACAAGTAAATGAAATATATAAAATTAACCAAAATATTAATTTATATTTTGTTTTTAAATTTGCAAAAAATTTTAAAAATTTTGAAAATTTTGTATTTGGATTTTGATAATATAATTTRAAATAAAAAGTTTTAATTAAAGATTCTAAAATTAAAAAAATTATTGAGATTGTGAATAAATAATAACCATATTTTTTTGTTATTGGATTTGAACCAGTAACTATTGATTTTTTTTCAATTATATYAAAACCATTATTATTATTAATTGAAACTTCAACCATTATAAATTGATTTTTTATGTAAATGAGTAAGTAAGTAAGTAAGTAAGTAATTTATTAAGTGAGTAGATTGAGATACTTGTAAGAGAATAAATTTGAAATAAGAAATTAAAGAACTGAAGTTATTAAAARAGTGAATGAATGTGTAAAAGAATAATGAAAATATAAAAATGAATAATATTCAAAGAGGAGGAAAAGCAGTTTAAATAGTATTCATAAAGAATACAATAAAAGACATTAAAATATCATAAGGCATATCATAAATAATAATCATAAATAATAATCATAAATAATAATTATAAATGATTGGAGTAGTTATAAAAGATAATTTAAATTTTAACGCCAGTCTATTTTTTAAAACGTGAATAATTATTTATTGAAACCCTTATTGAAACCCTTATTGAAGTGAAGATTGTTTGAAGATTATTTAGGAATTGAAATGAATGGAAGAAGGAATGAAAGAAGGAATGAAAGAAGTAATGAACCTAAGATGATATTAGGTTGATCATTGTTAGATTGATTGATATTCATTTATTGATTATTGTTAATGTCAATACTATTTTAATATAATTCAGATTTGAAACACCTTTGAAGTAAATCATTTTATATTAGATTATAAAAGATCTACTGAAGCTGCCTATTACACATGATATGATTTCTTGTTTTCTGAGCAAAGGTGGCTATTTTGTAATGTTAATGGTTTGTTTGTGTTCCACGTGATAGTTTGTAGCCAGTTTTTAAAGGGTCCTTGCACTTACTTTTGATTGGTCCAGTGAGAAATATCAATATCAATATATATATATATTCAAACCCATAAAAGTGGATCTGAGTAGATCACATGACCTAGTTGATAAAGGAAGAAATTGCGCTGAAATATGAGAAAATATTAACAAATCGAGACAATCAGTGATTAAAGTAAGAAACAAGAAGCAATAAAGATAAATGGTAATTGAAGAAATGATATAAATACAATCAAAGGTATCTTCTTCTCTTGATCTTTTAGTTATTTTATTATTTCTATCATTATTAYTTCTACTGTTATATTTCTGCATCTTCATTAAATGTATTATATTATATCATGGTAATCTGATCAGGAATGAATCCACTAAACTGGTCTCACCTGGATAGTTCCACAGGAGTGGTTCATGGAGATAACTTCTTGCAGGGTTGTAATTGGTTGTAATTGGTTGTAATTGGATGGTAGTTGTATTACCAGTGGAGTGGCTCATTCTTTTACAGCATAATTAGTAATCGAGTAAAGAGAACAACAACAAAGAAAACAAGAAGAAAACAAGAAGAAAACAAGAAAATTAAGCGCCGGTCAGAACTCAATTCAATTCAATTCACTGATAAAAGAAGAACAAAAGAACAAAAGAATAAAAGAAGAGATCCCTTTGAAGTTATTATATTCTATTAATCAATCAATATTATTATATTATATTCAATATATTCTAAAATATTATACTATTCATATACAAATAAAATAAAATAAAATAAAATAAAATACAATTCAAAATGGTTAAAGCAGTTGCAGTATTAAGAGGAGATACTTCAGTTTCTGGAATTGTTAAATTTGAACAATTATCAGAAAATGATCCAACTATAGTAACTTATGAAATTTCTGGTAATTCTCCAAATTCTTTAAAAGGTTTTCATATTCATCAATTTGGTGATAATACAAATGGTTGTACTTCTGCTGGTCCACATTTTAATCCTTTTAATAAAACTCATGGTTCTCCAATTGATGAAATTAGACATGTTGGAGATTTAGGTAATATTAAAACTGATTCAAATGGTTTAGCAAAAGGTAAATTAAATGATAATTTAATTAAATTATTTGGTCCATATTCTATAATTGGTAGAACTGTTGTAATTCATGATGGTGAAGATGATTTAGGTAAAGGTGGTCATCCAGATTCTTTAAAAACTGGTAATGCTGGTGGTAGACCTGCTTGTGGTGTAATTGGTTTATCCAATTAATAATCTAYTTATATACTTATTTACTTATTCAATTACTTATATAATATAATATAACATAAATTATAATCTTAAGAAACCATACTTATTATAAAATAAGAATAGAAAAATTGGTGGCAAATAAAAGAAAGATTTGTCAAAATATTTATCATATATTCAACACTTAATTAACTCCTTAAATGCTTTTTTCCCTATTTCAAACTTTTGAATAAAAAGGCATAATGTTTCTCTATTTTTTTTATATCTAAAAAGGGTATGAAATTCGGTATGAAATTSGGTATATATAATAACTGACTTTTGGATATCAAGAATTACATCCTCATTGTTGTTTATCAGCTATTTGAATAAATTCATCATCTAAATAATTATTTAAATAATTTTCACATATCTTAATTAAATCACTATCTTCCATATTCTTACTCTTTGTAATAAATAATAGTATAATTTTTTTAAAATCAACATTATTGAAATTGAATGAAGAATAATAAAGTTTATTAAGTCTTTCTCTAATTTTTGCTAATTTATAAGTCTCATCTAAATGGAAAGAATCTATAGATAATAAACTACTATTATCATCACTATTATATTTTTCAAAATTTAAATTGTAGATGGAATTTAATCTTAAAATTTTCAGCTTCTTTCAAAGATTCTGAAATGCTTTTGTAAATAGACTCAATATTATGAATAAAAAATTTTGTAAAGAATTTTTTCAAGCCCAACTTATTATTTGATTTTACATCAAAATAATCACTAACCTTATGAACTGCAATAATAGGATCCACTACACTTATTTTAACATCAAATAATAATTGCTTAGCTTGAAGACAGTTTACACTAAACTTGGCTCCAGGATTATCTAAGTAAAATAGAAAACAGTACTTAATGTATCTCTGTTCTTTTATTAAACGGGTGAACTTAAAGTAGCTTT
>BCKQ01000029.1:65143-110012 GCA_001600695.1 Ascoidea asiatica
TTTWMYTWARSSGKKKTTWMYTTTYCCCGCGTTGGTTTAGCGCAAAACTTCAMAACAGGCCAATTGCAATTAAAAATTGTTATAACAAGAGGTGAAATACTCAAAATATTCTTACYATTTAACCAATAGTAATAATAGATAATATAATTTGTATCAATTTAATTAATTTTAAATGAATATAGTACACACTATATTAACCCAATAACTTTTTTCATGKAAATACCTTAAGATATTATTGAGTTATGTCGTAGTCACAATGGAGCACGTACTAAATGTAGCAACGGCATGATGCTACCAAAAGCCACGCGTGGGTACTTTGCATAATGTTGCCTATGTTATGCTCGGGATTGTTGTGACTSAGCCTGCAGTTAATTTGGAAAGCCATAAGAGTCAATCTGTTTTCGTAATTGTGAGTTWTGTTAGTCTGTCAATTGAATATTTTTGATTCTAAGGGCAATTGTGCTGGCACCTTTTTGTTCCTTTTTTTTCTTTTTCTTGGGCTCTTTCTTTTCTTCTCCGTTGTTGGTTCCTTTCCTTTTCCTTTCTTTTCCTTTTCGATCCTTTGCTCTTTTTGCTTATCCCTTTATCTTTCTCATTCAGCAGACTAGCACTGAATGCTATAAATAGAGGTTTTTTTCGTTTTTTCTTCTAGTTTTCTTTTTTTTTTTTCGGGATACACTACCTCTAGCCAGAAATCTATTCTTATAACATATTACTGGAAACTCAAAATTTGGTATTGAGCTGCATAAAAAAAAAGAAACAAAAACTGGTGATATTAGTAACCATAAAATGTGTTTATTGTATATGACTTTATATTAGATTAATTCAGTTTTATTTAATTTACACTTCTCTCAATATAGTATGCTTTCARGCGTTAAAATGGGATTTAAATTTGTTTGGTGCTATTATTAAATTGGGTTTCAATTYGTTTGTGAATGGTTTTTTAAATCTATTAAATATTATTTTGATATACTTTTCCATGAACATTTTAAGTTTGTTTCAAATTTGTTAGGTTCAATTATTAAATTTGCTTTAAATTTATTTTGGTTTTGGTTTGTTAAATTTATTGAATATTATTTTGATATATCATATTTTCAATTGTCGAACTTTTTTTTAAATTGGTTTTGCTTCAATTTCTTTGCTTGTCTTTACTATGCTTGTTTTGCTTACTTAAATTTATTGAATATTTGTTTGGTATATTTTTCCTTGAATTGTTTTAAGTGATTTTAAGTCTATTTTATTAAAATTTCTTTTATTTGCTTTAAAACTAATTTTTGTTTTGTATTTCAAATTTATTGAAATTTATTGTTCGTGATTATTTTGATTTCATTTGTTTCAATTAAGTTCAAAATCAGTTTTGTTTGGTTTCTTTTAAATTGATTAAAATTTGATTTTTGGTGCATTAGGTTGTAATTTAATTAAAAAGTTTTTTGGTTTAATTTGTTTTAATTTGTTATAAATCTATTGTTGGTTTTGCATTTAATCTTTTGATATTTCTGATTCTATTGCCCGTTTGTCGTGCGTTGATAWATTTATTATCTCTTTAATTTTTTTTTGTCTCGTATTGTATTATTTTCTGCTCCTTCATCGGAATTCATTTAAACTTACTGCTAGTTATATTTAGATTAKTTARGCAGGCTGATTTTGAGGTCTTTCTGATTATACTACTTTTTGGAAAGTGACCTTGGATTTACTGGAGAGAMTTAGTTTGGGTGTTTGAATTAAGGTATTGCCAGCTGGAATACTTAGGGTAATTTTAAAATTTATTACATAAATTTTCAATATATAATATTTTTGTCTTGGCAAATCAAACAAAAAAAATTCATTTAAATAATAAAGGTATTAAAACATTAAAATAAAAAAAAAAAAATCAAAGCTATTAAAACATTAAAAAAAAAACAAAAGAAAAATAAATAAAAACAATTAATAAAACAATTAAATTGCTGTTGTATTCATTATATATTAGTTTATACTTATTAGTTTCAGGTGCCTTTGGTTTGGTAGTCCTTTGCTTGTCCTATTTTAATTAGCAAATATTTTATTTATTATCTCTATTATTATTAAAAAARGTAGATCTGAACATTATCTCTCTGATTTTCATTTAAAAATTTATTTTCAGAGTATCATTTAAAACTTTAACTGTTTTATTATTTTATGTTTTAGGTTGCATCTTATTATTCTTATTGTAAATATTAATTTTTAGAGCACGTTTGATCTTGAAGTTAGCTCTTACATTTATTCAACTTTTTTTGAAGAAATTTGAGTAATAAAAGAAACAAATTATTTTCTATTATTCTTTTCATTCTCATTTCTATTTTATTTTTATTTTGACACTAATCTACATTTACATTCTAAAAAAAAAAAAAAAAAAAAAAAAAAATCAATTCAGGAATTTAAAATCAATCAAACCACTGGGAAAATAAGTAATCAAAATCACTTTAGAAATAGAAAATAGAAAATACAACATGGCTGGTTCTGATGGTGCTACTGTTGGTACGTTGAAGACCAACTTAAAATTCATGGAATCATGTCCACCATTAAATTCGAATGCTGTTGATAATATCACAATTAATTATTCAAAGGAATTTCATAAAAATTTACATTGCTTTACCTGTTCCTGACACCTTTGTTGCTCAAGATGTTAAGTTAAAGTTGAATTAAACAGTGGTTAGTTGGTGTTATTGATTATTTTAACGTTGAAGGTATTTGGGATTGGTCTCTGTCTGATGAAGCTGTTACAAGATTCGAGTGATCTTCTGGTTGCATGAAGATCCTTTTAATCGATCAAATAAAGAGAATAATTGATGGTACTCTTGCAAAAAAATCAATGAAATTAACGTTGGTTTTAGGTGCTATTGAGGATCATGCTAAAAGATATCCTGAAAAGTTTATTAATCATAGGATGTTGCTAGAAATAATCCAGAAAGAGTTTCCTGACCCATTTGATTTTAGTTTAAGGTCTGCAATTGATGTTTATAAATACTGTGCTGGTGATGACAATATTAATATTAAAAATGAATGGGTTGATTTTATTGGTCTTTTAGGTTGAAATAAGTTTCTTGCTCATCCTCTTACTTTTGGTCAATTTTCTACAGCTAAACAAGTTGCGTTTAAAGTACCAGATATAAAACAATTGATGCCTGCTGCCGAGCCACTGTCAGATTCATTAAAAGATCCAGAAAAGCTTGAAGCTGAAGAAGCATGGTAAGATGAAATTAATCTGTTGGTTAAAGGATTGTTTGAATTAAAGATTAATCAGACTGCTAAAACTAACAAATTCGAGGATATGATTAATTTGCTTAGCCAATTAGTCACTGAAAAAGAGTTACAAAATGGTCATATTAAAGAAATAAATAAACTTGCTGCTCTCAATTCTGGTGCTTCAAAAACGTTCAATAAAATTGAACCAAATGATGATAATATTAAAAATAATAATAATAACTCCATTAATCTCGACAATTGAAATAATAACTTTAGTGAGATGAATCATAATAATAATAATAAAGATATAATAACCATGATAAAGAATATAATAATGGTAATAATCAAAATGCATTTAATTTCAACTCTAGATTCAACATTAATACAGCTTCTTATAAAAGTGGTTTAAATAATAATAATAACAATAATAGTAATACAGSTTATAATAATAGCAATACMAATGCTGGTTATAACCGCAATAATGGGTTTAACAATGATAATTCTGGTTATAACAATAATAGTTCAAATTATAAGAATAATAATTCTGGTTTTAACAACAGAAGATATCATAGAACTCTCACATGTTATTTWTGTGGTGGTACTCATTTTATTAAGGAATGCATGGTGCTTGATGAAGATATGAAGAAGGGATTCTKTTTGTTCTATAATAATAGAATTTCCATTAAGAACCCARATGGATCTATTGGTGAAGCTTGGTTCACTTCAATTCCATGGAATAAATCTTTTGAATATAATGATTATATGGAGTATWTTAARCTGGAAACGGTTAAAAATAAGTATTCGGTCATTGARSATGATTATCATRRAGATACGGTTGGTCATATCAAAATTGGTAACACAGTAATATCTGATCTTGTTGAAGATAATATTTGCTTGTTAGTTAGTGGTATTTTCAAACCAAACCAAAAAGCTGCTAAGAGTGATCATCATAAGAATTTGAAAGAGAAAATCTACAAATCTTTAAAAGGAAWCCCTTTAAATAAAGCTAGTTTAAGAAATATTTTGCAGGATGCTTCAATTCTTGAWGATMTTATTGAGGATGACAATCTTTTAGTTGGTAAGAATATTGAATCAAATAATTYTGCAAYTAATATTGTTGATGAACCTACTGTGTCTGATACTATTGAGGTCGCTAATGATATTATTATTGAAGCTGAGAAGTTGCCACGTTTTATTCCTCCTTTTCCTAAGTCARAAGGTTATGCTGAATTGAAATTGGAAGATCAATAGATGGAGTTGCTCATTGATAAGATATTASAGCTTCCTCKTGGTTGCGTCTCGTTAAGTCAAATACTTGGTTTAAATAAAACATTTCTTMAAAAATTTATTGYTAAGATTAGGMCAAGAACCATTAAAACTCTGGGTCCGCTGAATTTAATCTTTAACATCAATGCTTCTACAAAAWATCCCGACAATKAAGTTATCGAGAATAGCTGGTTTATCGGTCCACTAGAATATATTTCAGTCGAGATCAATCATAAGTTGGTTGAAGCTCTGCTTGATAGAGGATCCGAAATAAATTTGATTCCTAAATCAGTTGTTACTGCTGGTAACATAAAACGTTTTCCTTGTTATAAGATTTCTAAAGCTTTTAATGGTGCTAGAACAATTTTGAGTCAATAGTGTCGGGCTTTGATGAAAATAAAAGATGTTGAATTTGSTGTTRCATTATATGTCGATGAAAGAAATAGTGCTGGTGAGGCTATAATTTTAGGTCAATCATTTATGGTTCCTAATGCTTTATATACCAACCCAAGATTAATTGCTTTTAATGCTGAAAGTTGTTATTTTGAGGTGTTCTTGCTCAATCGGCAAACTGGTCATGAATTTTCATTTAAGGAAATGTTTAGGTTAAAGTCTGCTAAAACTAATGTTAATCACTTAAATATCTTTGATCCAAAGGATTACAAAGCAATTATAATTGAAGAGGGTTTATGTGATACAGATGTTCAAAACAATTTAATTAATTCTGGATCTAATCCATGTTTAAATAATCAATAACTATCATTACTTGAAGATGCTTTTGCTACCTTAATTGCTAAGACTAGTAATAAAGCTAAGTTTTTGAAAGTTGTTCTAGATGATGGTTTAAGATCAGCTTTATTATTTGTTAGTGATGAAAAAGGGTGTTTAAATACTGGCTTTAAGGTATCCTTGGATAGTTCTGAAGTCAAGCCTCGCTCTGACATGGTTTATCCTATTCAGAAGGTTAAATATGATAATGTGCTTAGACTTTTCTAAACAATGATAGAACAAAATCAACCTGCTTATGTTAATAGTAGCTACAACAATCCTTTTTTGGTTCAATCTAAAAAGTCAGGAAAGCTTGCTCCCTTATTAAACTTGAAGTCTTTAAATTCTTATGCTGTTAAGAAGCCAAACTTCAGAGTTAACATTGATCATTCAACTGAAGCTTTATCAGGTCATAGATTGTTTTCAATATTTGATATTTAGGTTGCGTAAGGTCAATTACCAATTGATGATGATTTTGTAAAAAAAATTCTTTTATCACACCGCTTGGTCATCTAGGATATAAAAGGATTCCCCAAGGTTATTCCAATGCTCCTTATCAATTTCTATATGTGCTATTGAAGATATTAAAGCCATTGCACAGTCCGGTAATTATATTCATGGATGATATTGCCTTGGTTGCAAAATCAACTGATGCTACCATTGCCCAGCATTTGCTGGATGTATTGAAATTGTTTCAATTATTTAAAAACTTTGGTCTTAAATTATCTGTTGAAAAGMTGAAACTTTGTGTTACAGAGGCCACATTCYTTGGGTTTCATATCAAGSATGGTAAAAGATATCCTGTTGAGGATACTTTCTCGGTGCTTAAAGATTTTAAAAGGCCTTGAACAGCGAAAGAAATTAGGTGCGTCCTTGGAACTATTAATTTTTACAGATGCTTCATTCCTAATGTTGCTCATTTCTTAGCAGATATATATGCTAAAGTGAATCAACCAGAGTTATGGACAGATGCTGATACCTTAATGATAAAAGAAATCCATAAAATGTTGATGAGTTCATTTGCGTTGCTGAAACCAAATTATGATAAACCATTATTTATAGTTACTGATATTCTGGTATTGCATGGTCTGCTGCTTTATTTAATTATGTTGGAAATAACTTCGATGAGACAATTGTCACATCAAAGTTGCCATTGCAATTAATTAAGCTTGAGTCTGGTAAGTTTTCAGATGCTGATAAAAGATTAGAAAATTCGGTTAAAAAATTTATTGTTGTCTTTTATGCTTTCAGAAAATTTAGATATTATGTGGAAGGTGTTGACGTATCCGTCTATTGTAATAATAAAACTGTTGTAGATACATTGAGGAATAGTTTAGCTGAGATGCCAGTTGGTAGACAAGGTAGAATGCTTTCTTATTTGATTCAATATAAATTGAAGATACATCATATCAAAGATGCTTCAAACCCAGTCGATATTTTCATCCGTCTTCCTGACTGGTCTACAATTAATGCTGTCCTGATTAATATTATTAATGATATTCCTATAGATGTTTACATTCCCATGCAAGTTGATTCAATCATGCCGCTGGCTGATCCACATAAATTTTATGTTTTGACTATTAAAAATATTCTTGGTGATAGAGTTTTCAAATTCAAATCCTTCTATTATTTAGATATTCCATCTTTTCTTCAAACGTTTGTTATTCCATCTTTTTTCGGTACGAAAGAAGAAAAGGCTTTTAAAACTCATGCTGCTATGTTCTTTACCTCTCAGGATGTATTGTTTAAACGATCTAATTTGTTACCTAGACTTGTGGTAACTGATCCTAAGCTCATTTGTCAATTAGTTCATGTTGTTCATAGCTCACATGGTCATGCTGGTAGAGATAAGACGTTGTTTCATCTATCCAATCTGTATTTCATTCGTATGCTTAATCCAGTTGTTGCTTATCATGTAAACTCATGTGACTACTGTCAGTTTTATAAATCATCAACGCCGGTTTTTTGATCCCTTACAATTAATTATACCTTCTGGAATATTCAAATATGTTGCTATTGATTCAATTCATTTACCTACAACTATTGATAGATATTCATATGTGGTATGTTTAAGATGCACCTTCACTCACTTTTTAGAAGCTATTGCTTTGAAGACACAAGATGCCGTTTCTGTTGCGAAATTTATATATGATACCTTGAAGCTATATGTCGATATGGAGGTGTTTACAATTTACAGTCTGATGGTGGATCAGCCTTTTAAAACAAAGTATCAAAACAACTTTTAGCTAATCAAGCGATTAAACATAGAATTTTTTCTGCTTATTACCCAACTCCTAATGGTTTGATAGAAAGATCTCATGCTTTTTTCTAAACAGTTTTAAATCATTACGACAAGCACTGGTTGAAACATTTAAGTGCAGCTATTTATGCTGACAGAAATACTGTTAGGCTATTGCTAGGAATCACTGAAGCTGGGTTGGTATATGGCAGTCTTCCATTTTCCAGTTATGATCAATGTTATTATAGTTTGCCATTTATTAAAAATGATTCTTTTACTGATCATGAGCTATACAACATAAGAGTAAAACAAATTGAATTTAGGCAATGGTCAAATACTCAAGGTGTTCTGGAAATTAATTTCTGTACAGAACAAATGAAAGAAGGTTTTGATAAAGCTCACATTACTTCTGACACAAAATTGGCTGAAGGTGTATATGTTTTGGTTAAGGATGTTAATAATCATAAAATGGCTGGGTTTAAATCGTTACCACGGTATGCTGGCCCATATAAAATTAAGCTGAATGAATTTGGTGCATATGTATTAATGGATATTAACAATGCTCAATTAAAGCGCACATTTGCAAGGTCTCATTTAAAGCTATACTCATTACGTCCTGGTTCAACATATGCTGACGTGCACGTTCCAATATTTACAACTTCTGGTAAAGGTTTCAAAGCCTTAGATGCTAAATTGACATCTGAAAAAACAGGCTAGGGGTACTATGTTGTAGTCAAAACGCAACACGTACTAAATTTGGTAACTGCATGTTGCTAAGAATAGCCACGCGTGGCTCCTTTGTCTAATGTTGCCTATGTTTTGCTCGGGTATTGTTGTGACTCAGCCTGCGGTTAATCAGAAAAGCCATATGAGTCAATCTGTTTGTGTAATTGTGCTTTTTGTTTGTCTCTCAATTGAATGTCTCTGATTGTGAGGGCAATTGTGATTCCTGCTTTTTGTTCTTTCTTTCTTCCTATCTCTTTCTCTCTGTCTTTCCTCCTCCCTTGCTGATTCCTTTCCTTTTCCCTTTCTTTTCCTTTTTTTTTTATCCTTTGCTCTTTCCCCGTCTACCTCTTGACATTTTGATTCAGAACACTAGCACTAAATGCTGTGAATAAAGGTGGTTTCTTTCCTTTCTTTTACTTTTCTTTCTATTCTTTCGAAATATAATACTTTTAATAAAGAAATTTGTTGCGATAACAGTTAGTAAATTCGTTACCAGCGTTTGGTAACGAACAGTTTGAATTTAACAAAAACGGACTGTTCTTTGATATTGATACTTATGCATATGATGAAATTTCCCATGGTTCTTTATCAAATCTCTACGGATCCGCTGCTAGACCGGTTTTGCTTAGGTCATTCAAATGTTGCTGAAAAAGTTGCACAAGGTACAGAAAGAAACCATATTGCTGGTACTCCTTCCACTGCTTGTCCGGGTGACCCAATGAAAATATTTTTGCTGTTTTTCCCACAAAATAATATATGCATAATTCTGGCTCCAACTAATAAATATAAGGAAACTCAACACAATGGTAAAAGGATACCAGCTAAAGTTGCTCCACACGAAATTTAGTTTTTTTTAGGAATCATATTAGAATTTGGGACAAATAAGATTACACAAATTGAGGATTTTTATTACAAAAAAAAAGAAAATTCCACAAATATTAAACTGGCAAAGCATTACAATAGAATTAATCTTATTCAATTGTTTTTACACGTGTCAAATCCCACGGAGACGCAAATAGGTGTGAAGCTACCTTGGGATAACGTGTCTTTACTAGCGGATCATATTGTTAGGACAAGTCAGAAACATTAGAATCTAGGATTGGACGTGTCCATAGATGAAATGATAATAAAGTTTCAACGAAGATCTCGGGATAATACCGTGGTAATGAATAAGCCAATAAAATTGGGGAACAACGTGTTTGCGTTGGCTGAAGCCAGATACACATGCTCAATGGTGTACAGCTCACGGAATAAATCACGGGGTCTAATTTAGTTCAAAAACTTGGAAGCTGTAGCGCCAGAGAGTCACTTATGGCTCATCTTTCCGGTGAAATCAAAAATCCCGGCATGACGGTTTTACTCATGGATAATTATTCTTCCTCGGATAAATTATTTCAATGGTTAAAAGATAAATTTATTTTCCGTGCGACTGCTACAACTCTTCCTAACTCTTCTTATCTTAAATCTATGCCCGAAATGAAAACAGAAAAAAATAATCTACAGTGGAAAGAACTTAGATATGAATATGCTGAAGATGTTGGATGTTTTGCTTACATGGATAGATATATTGTGCTTGGAATTAGTCCCGCCCAGCACCTAAATGAAATTGTGGAAAAGAGAAACACCCTCCTAACACCAAAAGTTTAGGGCAACTTAGGCTTCAAGCAATGAAATTTTCAAAAATGGTAATAAAGCGGAAGTTCCAATTCCGAGGGTTATTGGTCAATACAATCATCGCAAGGGTGGTCTAGATATTTCCGATCAATACCGAACAACTAATAGTTCCAATTTAAGGGTGCATAGAAATTGGCTTACGATTTTTTTATTTTTATTGGATGTTGCTCTCATTAACAGTGACGTGCTTTATAAAATGAAATCCGGTAAAAAACTGTTAAGCATTGGTGAATCCCGGGATAATGTGGGTAAATCCCTTATCAGGGATAACTCAGAGGCTAGTGTGATAGTCCGTATTGTTCAGGATAATCCCGGATCTCATGAGAGGATCAAATCCACCAGCAAGGCCCGCTGTAGGTACTGCTACTTAGCTAACCAGCATTCGAAGGTCCTGTTTTCTGCCTTTGAGTGTCCTAGTTGCTCCGTGCATCTCTATCCCGAGTGTTGGGTTGAGATATATCTTGATAGCGAACTGTGTTCGTGCTCTAAAGTTTGCAAAATCAGAATTGCGCGCAAAAATGCTAGACCACAATGAAAGTGGCATTACCCTATTCATTTCTAGTTTGGAATTAATTTTATAAATAAATTTTTAATAAATATTTTAGTTTTTTGTACGCGGCGAACAGGTGCTGGTATAGCCCAAAATTGCTTTACGACAAAAAGCACAAAATAGGGATTAAAGGGATATGAAATATAACTACGAATCAGCCAAAAGTTGTGAACAATATTAAAACACAAAAGAAACATGCGTTTTTGACACGTGCGTGAATAACCAAAACCTCTGTAGTAGATTTTTGTACAAAATGGTAGCTGATCAAAAACGAATTACACTTGATTTTCTCTGAAAGAATATTTGAAGTCACTTTTAGTAAATAAAAAAAAGACTGAAATGAGGATGATAATAAAATAAACATTTGTAAAAACAATAATGTGTATGTCGCAATAAGGACACCGTATACTTTGTGATAAAAAAATAAAATTGCATGTTGGTGCATAAAGTAAAAATTAATTTGTAAAAACAAAATATTGCAAAACATGCAGGACTACTTTTTTTTGTTAGCAAGAAAATCATTTAACAAAATAAATTTAGCTTGTTTTGTGAATTTCTCTGGATTAGTTGATCGATTTCATTGAAACAACAATTGCAGAACTGCTGACAAAGCTACACTTAATCTCCAAGATTCACGATGATATCTATAATCGGCTATTCTTATATAATACAAACCCTTTTTTATCTAATATAACGGCGAAGTAAAATATCTGATTGCGTCTTGCATTATTTGTCACAAAAAAGTTAAATACTTCATAAAAGACATTAACGAGTGCATTTTTAAATCCACCATTAATTTGATCTGAAAATTATTTGATGTAATCTGAAACAGTATCGATAAAAGCCCTATTGTTTAAACTAGAAGCGGTAATACCTTTTATCCAAAATCTAAAGACTTTTAAATAATTAATAGTTGGAGCATAGTTTGATTCATCCTCATATCAGTGACCATAAATTAATGATAATATTTGCTAATGAAACCCACTCAGGAGAAAAGGGATATTCATGGAAGTATTATAATTTTTGATATTAAATGTTTTCATTGATAATGGCTGTTCAATGTTATCTCTTGTCAGTTGAAGAAAACATCAATATTATCAAATTTAAGTTTCGGATCATAAAATCTGTACAATCCATATCCCTTTTCACCAACGAAAACACTATCTTCAATGTTATAATAGAATATCCACCCAAAGTGTTTACAATCATTTGCAGATTTTGAAAAGATTTCACTCATTTGATCATATTGATAGTTATCCTCTGATATTATTAGTGAAATATTTTTGTCACTTCTCCATTTATCCATTAAAGGGATAAATTCAACTTTAATTGCGTTGAGAATTGATTTTGTTAATAGCAATTCAACTTCAACTATACCCTCTAGCATAGGCTTATCAAATAGTTTCTTGACATAACTCATTTCTTCGACAGTATATCTAATATTTAAATGTTCTTTGTCTTTACAGACCTTTTTTTTGAAATCCGGAGAAATAACTGGTTCACAATAGTTTAACGTACATGGAATCTCATCATCTGAAATATCAAGTATACCAGTATCTTCCTCCTCAAGGGTATCAGCACTAGTTTTCTTAATTATTAAAATATATGGGGCATAAAGTGAGTCTAGCTCAGAATTAGGAGGGGGGAATATAAGTTTTGCTTCAGGTTCAATTTCAGAATCAGAAGATAAAGAGTTATTATCTGGAGAGGTTGTAGACGTTGGAATATGTTGGTTGAGAGTTAATGAGGCTGCAGAATTTGTTGTTGATCTTGAAATTTGTTTGATAACAGATAATGAAGAGGCAGAAGTTGGTTTTGGTGTTTGAGTTAGGTGATTTTAAAGCATTATTTGTAGAAGGATTAGCTGTTGTTGAAGCATTATTGATTAAATTAATAGTATCAGGAGTAGTAAGTGTAATTTGAGTTGAAGGTGATTTAGTTGAATTAGTTAAATTAGTCGAGTTAGATGAATTAGATGAATTAGGTGAATTAGATGAATTAGTTGAATTAGTTGTGTTAGTTGAGTTAATTGTATTAGTTGAATTGTTTGAATTGGTTGACATTTGTGGTTTAGTTGACAAAGTTAAAGTAGTTTTATTAGTTGAATGGACTTTATTAGTCGAGTTAGTTGAGTTAGTTAATAATTTGTTTTCTTGAACCATTATTGAATGAGATTAATTCATTTGACGGTTTTAATTGAGTTTTGCATTGATTATTTATATTGATTTCTTTAATTTGTTTTGTTGCTTTGCGAAAATACTGCAGTGGATGCCTATGTGGTATATTTGAATTATATTGTTATGGTAATTGAATCACGGGATCTTTCGTTTTTGGGGTTGAAAATGCCAGGTCTGAAAGATCATGTTAGAGGTTAATTATTGACAACTCATAAACGAGAGTCAAACGGTTAAATTATGGAACTTAAACCAGGAGCAGGTTTTGCTACAATATTTTAATTGTATTCAATTATTCTGCATAATTTCCAATGTTTATTTTCTTGACTATTTTATTGTCTGATATATGTTGATAGCATTTAACGGTATGTTAGAGTTTGCAATATCAGTTGTCGGGATTTTTGAGACATACTGGATTAAATAAATTAGTTTTTGTCTAAAAATTATTAGGGTTATTCAAGAATAATGTGAATCCATTAGATAGATTAATAATAAATATTATGTATTAATATATGTAAAATAGTAAATATGAAAGTCGATCATTTTAAAACAATATCAAATTAAATATATAGAAGACAAAAACAAATATATTTATATAGTTTCAAAAACCATAAAGAAAACCAGAATCAAAACATTTATTTAAAAGTTTTAATATTTAACATAAATATGATTAAAAGGCAAAAACATTTTCAAACAACTTTGCAATATAATTTGAAAAACAAACCGGCGACAATGTGAAAGCATTGGTAAAGCAAAATAATTAATAAAATAATTTTTGAAATATTTCTATCAAATAACAATTGGTTTGGTGAATGCTCTACAACGATTTAAACACTCAGCCTTTAATAACGATATGTGATTTTATTAAACAATATGCCACCAATAATAAGTTTGCGAAACAAATAATTATCCTTCGGATAATGTATGAGTAATCTAAATTAGTTGCGAACTAACCACAAATTAGTCTAGACAATCACAAAAGTTTGTACACAAGCATCGTAAAATAAAAAAAAATAAAAAAAATTGCAAATGTAAACTTATGTTTTACTAATGGATAATGTTTCCTTTCAAGAAAATACTGTACATACTATAACAAGAATTTGAAAAACTTATTTTTGAAACTTTTTTGTACAACGAGTAACAACATTTGATAACGCATAGTAGATATTTTTCAGAGTTCAACATCAATAGTCAAGCTTGTGAATCAAAGGAGAATTGAACTTGTCATACAAAAATAAACACTAAAAAAAAACAGAGCTCTAACATCTTTAGCTATGCCCACTGGCTGCATGCATTAAACAAAAAAGATAAGGTGAAAACCTTAACATCATTGTAACGATCAATAACGTTTTAAAACCTACCATAACAGTAGTGCTAGTGAACGGGTTTGAGGCGCCACGTTTGATGCATAAGACGTTTTGTTGAGCTGTTAGTAAATTCAATCTCGGTAGAGGTCTTTCCGTATTTATACATTCATTCCCGCCTACCGATATTCGGGAGCTCGTCCCGTTCCTCCAGATACTGACACATAAGTTATTTTGTCTATGTTTGTGTTTTACATACGTTACGTTCTACAATGCAGATCTGGATTACTGTTGCCAGAAAGCCGATAGGCCCACTCTTGCTTATTTCCCTTTATAGAATACTTTCAAGTACCCATAGCTATACAGTCTTTCGTCAGATATAAAAGATAGCTGGCTTTCCCTCATCTTATCTTGTTGGATTAGGTCGCAATCGCATATATCTTATACAAACTATATTTTATTTTTTGCTTCTTTGCATTGTCTTTTTATCAACAAAATTTCTAGGGTAATAATGCTTATACTATACCGGAGTGGAGATGCGTCCAAATTGATGATGGAACCAAACAATATTTGCTGTTTAAGTTAATGTGGGTCTACTATTTTAAGGCAAACGTTCTGAAAAGTTAATTTTTTATATTTGTTTTGCTGTTTCAGTAAATCTTTGCCTATTATTTTAAAGGAAACCTTGTGAAAAATTGATTGTCTACGTTATTTGCTGTTTAAGTTAATCGGATTCTACTATTTTAAAGGAACTTGTTTCATCATTTATTCTAACCATTAATAAATCAATTGGGAGTTCCAAGTAATAATTTAACAGTATCTCATTAAAAAAGTAAAAAAGAAAAAAAAAAAAAAAAAACAAATTTGATAATAAAACTAGAAAGTGGGTTAATATACAAAGCCAAAGAAACAAAAAATTGTTCGATATCTCAAAAGGGTATAATCCAATCAAAGTGGTGGTATTTGGAGTAACAACATTCTAATACTGGTGAATCGAAGTAATTTGATTCATCAAACGGAACAAATTATAATTAAGGTCAAATGAATCCCGAAAATCCCTCTACTGGTGATCAAGCCAATGATTCAAAATTATTATTTGATTCAAACGGAGATCCTTTTTATGCACCAAGTGAAAACAAGGAAAATGAAAATAATATTTATAATAACAATAATCAGAATAATCCGAATATTTAAGACAATGAAAATAACAACAATAATGATAATGAAGAAAACAATGCCAATATTACAAACAAATTTCAAACACCACTAGCAACGCAAATACAATTTAAGAATCAACAATCTAAGCTAATAAGTTCTGCTTGGGGGTAGGGGTAATTCTACATTAGAACAACTCATTTAAGAGCAAATGTTCAGTCTGTATCCCTGTCTAATGAATAATACAACTGAACCTAGGAACATCAACCTATATTATAATAAATTCTGTAACTATTGTACAACTTATGATATTGGCAGCTTTGCTATTTACTGTCATCTCCAAACTAAATTTCCAGAGTTGCAAAGTGTGTATTTTGGGGAATGTATGCACCATTTCGAGCATAAAAATGAGCTCAATTGGTTGTTATTTCAACATGCAGTTGACCTTCTTGATCATTCAACGAAGATTCCCAGTTTAACCTCCTTACTCTCCAGAAGTAAATCCGATGTTTTTGCCATATTAGAAATTAATCGGCTAAAACTAATTATTTCTAAGGCCAGAACCTACGTAGGTGATTAACCTTATCCATATCTCAAATATAGGGCAGTTTACAAATGGTTTTGAGGAAACGTTTTCCAAAGTGCAGATCTTTTAGTAAGCGAACATTCAGATTTATATTACTATATCTCCACTGGTGATCCATCGTTAAATCAAAAAGAGATGCTTCACCAATTTTTTGTTGAGCTAGTGATGTCTTCCTCGTTTAGGGTTAAACTTGACATTAAATGATTTAGAACAAAAAATGAATTATTTCACGATTAGACTAAAGCATCCACTAATAGCAATAAAAGACAATTTGAATAGCACCAAACAATTTAAAAATGCAAACAAAAACTTGAAATCCACTACAAGAATTTTACCTGCATATAAAAATCATAATTATTTCAATCGTATGAACAATACTTATGCTGCTCAGAATGAAGATAGTGACGATTTGATCAATCAATTCACAGATCTCAAAATCAATTTTATGCAACGATCCAAAAAGGTTTTACATAATGCTCGTCGATAGAAGCAAAACAATTTTAATACTCCTAAATGCAATCATCAATTTAATAGAAATTATAAGAATGGGAACAATTCAAGTAGTTCAAACAATAACAAATTCAATAAGAATCGTTTAAACAGTACGTTCAATAACTCAACCTACTCAAGCAATAACAATAGTAATTATAGTAATCCAAATAATTTCAATAACAGAAATAGTTACCAGCAATTTAGGCACTCCCAATCTAGTTATAATAAATCAGAGTTCTACAATGAAAATAACATTGACTCTCCTGTTCCTTTTGGAACATGTTTCTTTTGTTGTTTTCCTGAGCGTATGCAACGTCTTTGTTTAAAACGACAAGAATATATTACAATTAAAATTCTAACTGTTGAAAATAATAGAATATGTAATATCGATGGTCAACCTCTCAGACTTGGCCATCCACCTTTTCTTCCAAGCTTACAGTTTCATCCATTTGAAAAAGTGTTAGAAAACCGAAGTCATCCAAACAATATCCAAATTTTTGAAGGCGACTTATCCGTTGCTGTATATGTTGCTGATATTAGTCATTACTTTACAGTGAACGCTATTGGTGCTACATCAGAAGATCAACAAGGCTGGAAAACTCATAAAGCCAGTTTTAAGCCCGATATCTCTAATGTCTTACATGAAGTTATAATGACTGAGGATGCTCCACCTAAATTAGAACCATCACATAAAAGATTTAGTGACATTCAACCAACTGATACTGGCAAAAATACTCTAATGGATGCTTTACTTTATTTTACTGTCCCAATTTCAATCAAAGCAATGCTTGGTTTAAATAAGCCTTTAATCACCAAGTTTATTTCCACTATAAAGAAAAAGAATCATAAGATCAAAGATTTTGAGATGAGGAAAATTGCCAGTAAACCTGCGACATTAAATGAGTTAATATAATCAACTGTCAAGAGTGAGTAGATTGTGTATGCCACTGCAATTAAAGATTTAATAAATTCAAGTTGGTCCAAAGGTGCATTAATTTGTTTTGCCGCTTATGTTAATAATTCTTATATCAAGAATATTTTAATTGCTACTGGTGGTGAAATCACAACAATATGTGAGAAACTAGCCAATGAAAGTGAACTTCCTATTTCTAAATCAATTATCCTGGGAATTGGGTTTAACAATAGAAAAACAAACTTTGTTGGTAAAGCTGATACATTCATTACAATCCATGATAACTGCTGTGATATCCAAATGATTGTGACACCGGACACCATTTCAAATGATTTTATTATTGGTCAATTTGATTGTTCCAAATGAACTGGCTTACAAAACAGTTGTTAATGTCAACCCTTATGAAGCGCCTCATATCCAGATAGAGCTTAACATCCGGTACAGTGTTGATATTATTAGCTTTTGAATTCCCTTATATTGTACCTACCAGATATTAAAACAAGTGGCTCAAAGGTTTCTATTTTAAAACTATCAAGCTGTTATGAATTAAAAGATAACAAAGATATTTTAGGTGCCATAAATGCTGTTACATTGTGAAAAACTTACTCCTTTATTACGAATGATAACATTGAATTCTTTGCTGATAARCTCAAAGAGTCAATACTTAAAAAAAAAAAAAGCGGAWAAGAATTATTTTTTAGAATCAATAAGAGGACTTWAACACGTCTTTTATTTTTATGGTGATCCAATTGGACAATTGTCCATTGATCCAATTAATGSTGAATTTGTTGATGATAAAAGGATTTGSCATTTAAAACCTTATCCAATAAATCTATCTATCAAAAATGAAGCTGTMTCTCGTATCAAARATMTGTTAGATCAAGGAAACGTAAAACAAAATTGATCTTCCTTTAACAACCCCATTTTCTTTAAGAAATAGTCGGACAACAGTTTAAGACCGGCAGCTAATCTTAGGCGTTTAAATGCTGAACGTAGTAAGGAGTCCTCTATAGATCTAGCTTGTGAGGATTTATCTGTTCAACTACCAAGAGCTCCAATATTCCCAGTTATTGATTTAAAGTCAGCTTATCAACAACTTCATACCTCTGTTGAATTCGGGAAAAGAAGGTTGGAAATAATAGAGATCTATATCTGCTAGGGCATATTTTGGTACTAACACGATAGGGGGTGAAGCAGTAAACGCACGTATATATACTAAATGTAAAAGAGTTATTTATTATACAATATGTATACATTATGTATACATTATGACCAATGAGACTTAGAGATCCACAATTAGGCATAAACATACATATTATTGCATCTACTTGCAATAAGTTGCATCAAGAACACACCAATTCACATGACTTTGAATGAGTCGGTATACGGGTACCTAGATAGTCGGACATCATTTAATCGTCTAGTCACATGGTATAGGTCATGTGTGTGTACATCAGGTATAGTGGACAACGTGGAAAAACCCTGTGATTGGTACCAGCCATAGTCGTAGAACCTTTAATAGCATATTGAAGCCAAACCTCTCGGTACTAGGAAAATTAAGGAGGAGTTAGAATTTGGCGTCTATCCGGAAATATATCAAATCCGAAAGGACCTTCGGATCCAGGCAGGTACCCCATCGGGATGGTTGAGTTTGGTAAGCCTAGTTTCATGTGAGGCAAGGCATAATTCTCACTGCATATACCGAATTGTCTCAGTAAACAGGAGCCTGGAGAAGCTAGTTGCGTAAAGGATCTATTCCGAGTACTGGCTTCGGGATTAAAGATTATTCCCAGCAATTAGTGTGATTATCAACCCCACTGGAAAGTGGGCTGATTGGTTTTACTATGGTAAAATGGAAATGTGAATTTCAATTGATTTCTAATCAAGTTTTCAACCCTTTTTACAACGTAAACTTGATTCCCACCCCTATCCTACGAAGGAATCCTGGGACTTTTTGGAATTCCCGAGAATTCTCGATATTCCTGCGGCACCCCGTAAGAATCCAGAATTAATATAAAGGAATGGATTTCCTCTTTTTTTCTATATAATTTATTTAGAGTTCTTTTTAGATCATCGATTGGCACCCGTCAATTGATTAATACATAGTTTGTAAGTACGTAAAAGTTATATATTTCTTTTGTAGAATGAATGAAAATTCACAACAAAGAAATGCCTTTTGGACTCAATTAGGAAAGCTTCAATATTGCACTCTTCCTCGAGTATATATTGATTCCCCTGCTGTTCAGAAAATTCTATTGGAGGCTCTTGCTAATTATGTAAACAATGTATTAATATTCATGGATGACATTGCTATAAGACCTTCTGATGTTTATAATATTGATCCTTTAGGTATATCTTCAAGAACAATGAGAAATGTTGCTCTACCACATATTAATAGAATTGTTAATAACATTGAATCACTTGTTTCAATAGGTTTCGAAATTTCTGCAACAAAGTTTTAGATTCGCTCAAATCAATGAAAAGTCCTCGGCTTTAAATTTGTTAAAGGAAAAGATTTCCTTTGGAAGAACAACTTGAAATGATTGTTGCTTTTGAAAATCCCCAAAACAACTAGAGAACCAAGACGCTTTTTGGGAACTTGCAACTTCTACACATCATTTGTTAATCTGTATGACATACTATCTGCCCACTATATTTATTATTATGGAAATCCAAAACAATTGATGATTGGTGTTTGGAACAGGAGGTTGGTTTCAAAAATATAAAACTGCCTTTCAATCTCTTCCTGGTCTTCAAAAGCGGGATTACAAAAAGTTATTCGTGTTATCTACTGATGCTTTTTACTCAGGGTATGGTGCTTGTCTTTTTAATATTGACAACGTCAAAGGTTCAATTTTGTCAACCAAACAAATAATTAAAGTAAAAAAGATGTTAATTAGCTACGATGGTCAAACGTTTGAGGCAAGACAATTACATTTCAATATCTATGAAAACGAAATGTATGCAATCAACCATCCGTTGAGAAAGTTATACTACCTAATTGGTAATCATCCAATAAATACTTGTTGTGATAATAGTGGAGTTGTTTCCACACTCCGTTAAAATATCGGATCTGTTCCAATTAATAGAATATCTAATTGACTTGCTGGTATTTCTGAATTTAACTACATTATTCATAGACTTCCTGGCAAAAATAACTTGAGTGATATCATGAGTGGCTTACATGAAGAAGATGCTGATTTAGACAATACTAAAATTAAGAATTTAAATTTAAAAGGACAATTACACTATAATACATGTAATAATGATACACCTAGCTATATTGTGTATGGTGATAAGTTCAACCTACTTAACAATAGCATTAATATCCATTTATTTTTCAGCTATTCAAACTTCAATCAAACAACTAGCACTCAACTGGAAATATCAAATATTGGAACTGCTAATCCTACTACTGCTGAATTTATTCAAACATTTTTACAAATGCATTGAAAATATATTCTATATGTTCAAACACAATTAAATAACCCTATTTTAAAAAGGTTATAACTTCATTGAAATATATGATTATCTATTAACATTAAATATACCTAAGCCCATAACAAATGAAAAAGGCTTTAGCCAGAATTGCTATCAATTCTTTATCGATGACTTTAAATTATTTAAGAAATGAAAAGGACTATCTAGTTTGGTCATCCTAAACCTCAGTATAATTTCTATTTTACTACATTACAGTCACGGTGTTGGACATAAAGGTCAAAAAGCCATGTTCAATTATTTAAATAACAATTATTATGTGCCAAAACTTAACTTGCTCGTACTGATGCACTGCAATTATTGTACGAAATGCCAATTTTACACTTATTTAGGAAAGCAGATACAGCCTCTTACTCTGAGAGTGCCAAACAAATTATTCAAAACCATTGTAATCGACATTGTGGTCATGCCCGATATAGTTGGTTATAATAGATTGGTTATCGCTAGAGATGCCTTTTCGCTATGGCCTGAAGCAGTTGCTTTGAAATCTTTAACTGCTGTAGTCGTTGCTAATGTTCTTCACAAACAATTTATTTGCCGTTATGGTTGCTTCTCATACTTGGAATCAGATGCTGGTTCCGAGTTTACAGCTGAAGTTATATCAACCTTGTGAACTGTTGACTGAAAAGGATCTTCAATCATTTCTCACCTCAGAAACTACAATAGTGAATTAGGGTGATCTTAAAATATTTCAATTTATTTTTACTAAAAAGTTACCCCCTTTTTGTATTTTTTTTAATTATTTATTTTTTATTTCCATATTATTTTTTTGATACATATTTGTATCATTTCTATATCGGATAATGCTTCCGTGTTTCCTTTTTATTTTTTGTTATATTTTTGTATCATTTTTATTTTTGGATACATTTTTGTATCAGTTTTATTTTTTTGATACATTTTTGTCTCATTTTCAACTTTTATGATACGTATTTACTGGCAAATTTACTCTGTATTGTTTTTTTATTTTTATTCTGTTAAATTTTATTATTATTATCAAATCAATTTCAAAATGTCAATGAATGGAACTACTACGTCATCAACTTTGGCCTTTGATATTCAAGTATGGAAAGAAGGTCCCAAAATAGTGAAATATTATTCGGAAAACTCAAATTTACAATTTTATGTTGATGAGACTTCAATTAATAGCTTATCTCCTTCAATTCAAACTTTATTTCTTAATCCAGTCAAAGCAGGCGGCAATCATTTCCCTATCACTTTTTATTTTGTCAAACCGGAATCGTTAATTTCATATAAAGGTAATACCCTTTCATATATGAGAGAAAATCTCCGGTTATTAAACTATTTAAATTATATTCCTAGACTAAATCATTTTCATCCCTCTGAAATTGAAATCATTAAGCCTAACAATTATACTTCGATTAGTAATTTACCGTTCGATAGTCATATTCAATCAACAAAGTTTATTTTCATTTTACATTTAATTTTATTTCCAACCAATCAAAATCAATTAAATTATCAAAAAGACATTTCCGGAAATATTTGTGAAATCATCCACCAGAACCAGTTAAATATAGCTTACGTAATCAAACATTAATGCAACTTATTATTGGTGATCATCAAAAACCCAATAATCTTGAAACCAGAACAATTGAACTAGAAATTATTACTCAAAAAGGTAGTACGTCATCAATTTATAATATTGTCGAAAATCAACTTCCGGAAGAAATCAGATCCCTAACCGTCTTACCCGCTTTAGATTATACAAAAATTCAAATAATAAAATTTACTATAGGAAAGCCAAATCCAAAATGTGAAAATTGTAATTGATGCAACCAATCACACTGATAATCTTTTACCCATTTTCCGTGTTGAATCCAATGGACAGGTTCTATCCAAAATTGAATTATGGAACAAAATTGAAGGTAAGTATCCTAATATTTCCAAACCAATGTTTGAAAAGATATTTCCTAAATTTCATGTGGTAATTGAATTTTCATCAGAATCAGATTCTGATGATCTTATTATGCTAAATTAAGTTAATTTTCTATTCTTTTTTACTTATTTTTTTATTTATTACTATTTATTACTATATACTACCATGTTTTTTATATAAATACGCCCCAAATATCTTCTTTTTATTTCTACTTTAGTTGTATTTTTTTATCATCACCAATTCTTTATTCTTAATAAGTATTATTTTTTTTTAAAAGTCAATATCTGTAGTTGTATCTATATTAGTATCCAGGTCCTCACCAATGCTCACTTTTAACAGGAAACTGAACTAAGTTACCCAGAAGCTACACTGGAGATCAATTTTCTATTGGAACGCCTGATGATAGAACACCAGCGAGCTTTGGCGGTGGATGTTCAAATAGAGTGAAGAAATTTTCTGATCCATCCACTAAACTGCAATTATATTCTGATTCGAATACATTACATATTTAATTTCAACCAAAAGTGGCATTAGATATACAATAGTTATGGTGTATATATTTAAGTGTCCTCAAACTGAAATTTATCTTAATCTATTTAACAAATGTTTTTCTTAACTTATTTTTATTTAAGTTATTCGTTTTGTTTTTATCATATTCCCTTTGATGGTTACATACTACAATACGTTTAAAATACCAAGTTATTTTATTTTATTTTTTAAAAAAAAAAAAAAAAAAGCATTTTATTATTATTATCAGTTTTTTTTATATATAGTCCAGCTTTCAGAGTGGTACTCCGATCCATAGATCGTATTCTAGACCTGTTGGTAAATGCAATCTCGGTAGAGCTCTTGCCGTATTTATACATTCATTCCGTCATAACGATATTCGGGTGCACTTGCCGTTGGTCCGGATACTTACACGTAAGTAATTTTGTGTATGTTTATGTTTTAGATACGTTACATTCTAAAATGGCGGTCTGGCTTAACATTCCGGAAAGCCGGTAAGTCAGGTCTCGCTTACTGTACTTTATGGAATACTTTCAAGTACTCATATATATTTTACAATGTACATTTTATTCTTTTCTTTTATGCTTTTTCTTTTTATCAACAATATTTCTAAGGTCATATTGCTTATACTATCCCACGCGTCTTACAGTAAAAATCAATCAATTCCTAGTTATGTCATCTACAATGATGGCGTTTACTTTCAGTATCAAATACTTTGTTCTTTTCCARATWAGTTTTATTATCTTTTTTATCACATGACTAAMTTAAAASCTAGTTGGTCCGCCGTCTATTTATTTGCAATGGCGAGATTTGACAAAAATTATCTTTTCCGCGATTTTCCGAATATTGCATCCAATTTTTGCATTTGTTTCAAATTTTGTTTTCTCAATTGTTAACATTTTTTTTCTTCCAAATGTTGGTCGCAAATTTTGCTTTTTTTCCAAAATTTTCGTGCGTCAAAATTATTATCAATCACTCCATAAATTAAAAAACCATTAATCTCAAATCCTCATTCGAATTAAGCGGACTAAAAAATAATTAAATAACCAATGTAAAACAATTAAAACAAATCAACTTATATTTCCATAGTTTTATCAACAATATTATTAATCTATTATAATGGGCTTGCCTTTTTTAAATTCTGCTACTAGAAGTAAAAAGATCAGTTCTTTAAATAAAAAAAGGAATCAAGCATATAAGTGTAATAGTCAATCAAAGGACGAAAATAATGCTGAAGAACCGTCTCCAATTGCTTTGAAAGAAGATTCAGGGTTCCCTCTAACGGAATTATTTGGTTTTTCCCAAATAGAATTTTATGAGGATTCAGAGAAACGTGTGGGTAGTTCTGGAAGCAAAATATTCGTCGGATCGTTTGATGAAGAAAATAAATTTGATAGAACCAGACTTCAATGTTATACTCCAGGATTTGAAGAACTATTTGAAATGCTTGAAACACCAAAAACCTTAGGAAACATATTAAGCTATCTAAATTACGACTCAAAATTGTAAGGTAATTATCAAGGAAGATATTGACTCAGAACCTGCAAACATCAAACATTTTCTTGTTATTTTAGCTATTAATGGGCTACCTCATGGTTGTTTTATTTTGATGGTCCAAATCAAAGTTCAATCAGTATAAAAGGTAGTTAGATGATCACCCTTTACGAGGCTACCAAAGTGAGCACAGTTGAATCGGTAGTTGAAAACACTTCGTTTGAATCTACTATTGCTTTTCAAAGATTATTGGTCAAGATGCTTCACTCTGATTTCATTTTAAATCCTTACTTCGGTGTATTTAATATTCAACGACAAATTGTTATCTGTAATATATCATATTGCAATTACGTTGAATTTAAATCATACTGCTGTAATAAAAATTATTATCTCTATATTAGAGTTTTCGTAAAGAATATCAAATTTTATACGATCATGCAAAATATCAAAGGTCAAAGGGCTCAATCTGCCAAACAATTCGAAGGTTTGATTGCCTTGAATGAGTCAGAAGAAACCCCTTATGATTCAAAATTCATCTCAACTTTGGTATATTATTACTTATTTAAAACTGATAAAGTTTGTAAGAAGTTAGTGAAAGCCAATTCAATTACACCCACTCACTTATCAAGCTACAAATTTATTAACTCCCAATTAAGATATTTGAGAAATTATAAATCTTCAGGTATTGAAACCTCTACTTTGGTCATTTATGCACTCAATATGCATGATGTTATTATGGCAAATTTTTTTGTTAATAAGTTTAGTTATAAAATAAATGACTTTCCCTATCTATCTAAGAAATTTCACTACCATGGGGCGATTCGTAAATATAGTTTAAAGGGCTGTTTTCTGGCATCGAAGATAGAGTCTTTCACCCACCTGACTTTCCTCTACTACTAGGACTGAAAAAATCCTCTTTAAATTTAAATTTAATGCTATCGGCAAAATCAAACATAGGTACAATTATAGATCTTGATTAATCTAGCTAACTCATTTCAGGTATATATATATATATATATATATATGAAATAATCTTGTGAAATTATCAATTTCAAAAACCTTGGGAAATAAATGTATTCCAGTAACCAACCCGATAGCAATACCAATAATAATAATAGCGATGACAAGCAAATAAACATGGGCCCATTAACTTTATATCAAAACTTAACTCTTCAAATCTATAAACATAAATTCTAATCAATCCTTTTCCAAAAGAAACTGTTTTTATAAATTTTGTTTTTTCACTGGTAAGAATTTTTAATAAATTATTTTCTTTCAATTTGTCATATTGTTGATCGACTAAGCATGTTTTTACGGTTGACTTTAAGCCATTTTCTCTAACTCTAATAGCATCAATTTCTGTTTATACGATATACTCAAACTTATTATATTCACATGGGTTTTAAAATTCACATTAGCGTCCAAATTGAATTGATCTTGGCTACCTTTTCAGTCACTCGCCACTACTATTGCAAAGTATTTTGAATTATTTGGAATTATATTATTTCAGTTAACTTATTAGTGGCTACAATAAACTTTATTGATTCGATCAAGTTCTTCAAGTCATTGTTGAGTGTTTTTTTAGGTAAGTTGGTTTCATTCATTTGTTGAACCTATTGTATCTTCATATACTCTATAAAACTTTTGAGATTGATTTCATTCTATGCCCAGTTTTTCTATAAAATCAATATCACTAGCTTCTTTAATTTTATAATTTCATTCAATTTAACCTCTAATGCATTATCCTTATATTATGGTGTTTCCTTTTTCAACTAATTTAATTTTGGCTCACTCCATTTAGTGCGTAAAGAACTAACTCGACATGTTGTTGAAGTTTATTTTGAAACAATCAAATGTCCAATTGGCAATGAATTTAGGACCGATGTTAAAACCAGGAAAGAAAAGTTACTAAATATACAATTATTTTTTCTATTTTAATTTGTGTAAAATAATTCTAGAATTAATTCTATATTCAGACCTAATGCTTGAAGGTAATTTATATAAATTATAAGGCTGAACTGTTTCCAACGATAAAAAATTTTATGGATTAAATTATTGTGTAATTAAGCCACTTTATTGCTTCTTCTATTAAGATGATTGATTGTTCTGAAAACACTTTTATATTAACCTTTAATAATTTGCGGAGTCTGATTCTATAAATGTAAATGATAAATAGAAAGCCTTAAAGGATTTTAAGACCAATTTTTTGATTTATTGTTGAAAAGTCAATTTTCAAAATATGTTTCTATATTTCATATTTTAGGAATAATTAAAATGTAAGCATTGCAGGCTAAATATTACCATCTAATCATTATAAATCACTATTGAGAACTTTGTTTCTGGATTAAAGGATGCTATTTATTAGGAAAACCTTTTATTCCTATTCATTTATTCAGCCTTATTTTGATTTTCTATTTGAAAATTCTTCCATTTCAATTGATCAACTCTTCTACTTAATAAGATTGAGATTAATGATATCATAATTTATAAGAACTAGATTTCTTTTTAGCCGGATTATAAACCAATTATAAAACAATAATAAAATTATGAAAAAAAGATGAGAAAATTATGGGAAAAAAGATTATAAAATCATGATAAAATCACAAATGTGTGTTTTTTTTTTTATTTCAACTTTATTAATTCTTTTCATATTTCCCAAACTCAATATGTATTAGATTTAAATTTTTTTAATTTAATTTTATTAAATGCAATTTAGATTACCATTGTTTATAATATCTGTCCATTTTTTAGAAGCTTTAAAATTAAGTTTGATATACAACTAAAATAGATTAAATTCAATATTAAGGACTTTAATTGAATTACAGTTTAAAAATAATTATTGTCCTGATATCCTAATAAGTGTTAAAGATTATTAATATTTTCAATTGGAAGTTTTGATTTGCTTACTTGTTTGGAATGATCTAATGAAGGGAAAAGGATGAATTTAATTTTTAATAATCTGTAAGTTACGCTTTGAGTCGGAACATCATCTTAGTCGTTAGTAAAATATTTGAAATACTTGAAATTAAAAAGAAAGGAAAAATAATAGTAATAATATTATAGAAAATCACAGTAATAATGGATTTTAGAGCAACTAAAGACAAGGACAAATAGAATTTTAAAGATGGATAAGTTATTGTCAATTTTCTTTTTTTAATTTAACAAATCTCTCACTATAGAAATGTAGTTAAAATTGTTCATTTATTATCATTATCACTTATTCTTAGTGATTAATTAATTAATTGGTTAATTGGTTAAATGATGGATTGATTAATTAGGTTTGTTCATTGAGAAAATCAGTTTCGAATTTTCAAAAAAGTTTTTCAAAAATGTTGTTAGAAACTGAGCTTAAATATCAATGATATAAATCTGATTATACTTTATCATACTCACAAGAAATCCATGACATTCAAAAATATTAATAAAATAAATAAGAATCCTTAAACATAAATTGGGTTAGAATAATATTTTTTTAAAGTTGCTTAATATTCAATCTTGATTATATGAGATTGAAAAATCAGATGGATTTACTTTCATGTTACATTTCCTTTTTTAATTTCTGAAACTGCAAACTCCAAAGGTAGAGATAATAGTTTCTCGTTTTTTGTATTAATTTATTCAAAAGAAAASTTGTATTGTCAATTAAAATAAGAAATCTGAAGAAAGAGAAATTAAAAAAGATTTTCATTTMAATTTGAAAATATTCTGMTTAGCAATTTRATCAACTTTTAATTAWTWGTTAATGGKGAATCCAAACAAGGATAAAGAATTGTTCTYAGAACTAAAAGGATGGTATTACATAGTAAATTGCAACTTTTGGATGCTGAAAATCTGATTTGAAATGACAAAATTATTTTATTAAAATAGTTAACTTAATTCTTTATTTAAATTAGAGGATTGGGATATGTTAGAAACTATAAAATTTAATGGCGGATTTTGAAGCTCTTGATAGTTAATTATATCAACTAACTTTTTATTATTTTCTTTCTCATTTTTCAAAATTAAATTTTTTTCTGCTTCTATTGAAATATTCTCTTTTATTAGATTAGCTATCACATTATTTTTTTCTTTGAATTAATTTTATTTCCCTTCAAGTTCCAAACTGAAATTTAATACTTTTTAATTTAATTTTTCTTTTTTATCCATTCTTTTTTTCAATTCCATTAGTTTATTAAGCACATTATGATGTGAAAGATTCCTAGTTCCTTATGTGTTTAATAATGAATCGAAACCTGTTTCAGCAGCTTTGGGATCCAACCTTGAAATCCCAAGATGCACGGTTTCAATTATTGATGCTAAATATTGGATTGGTTCCTTGATTCCAAAGTAGAACAATGAAAACAAATTGCATGTACCAATTCGCTAAACTGCTTAATTGGAATAGAACTAGTTTTTTGGTTTTCCATAAATAAGTTTTTTATTTCCATTGACGAATTTTTTATAGGAGATGAACAATAAAATTTTGTAAACATATTATATTTGCTTCTCATAAATTTGTTTTGTTCATTTTTCATAAGAATTTCTATATCTTTAAAACACATATTAACAAAATGATGATAAGAAAAAAGAAGATTTGTAGATTTTGTTGAATTTGCAGAAGATAAAATGTGTTTTATATTGCCCAGGTTAATGAATATAAAAAAATAATTATTATTTTCTAAATTTAATTTGGTGTCATTTGAATTTTAAAAATATTCAGCTCCCATTAATTCTAAAATATATAAAATTAAATAGGGATTAGTATCTTGAATACTTTCTAATTTAAGGTTATGTTGAACAATTTGGACTGTTGAAGATATGTTTTTGATTTGATTATTTATTCTAGATTCTTTTATATGCAATGGCGAATATCCACTTTTTGAAAATGATTTTTGAATTGAACCTAATTTTATCTTTGTTCTTCTCATTTCGAATAAATTTAAAAATATTAACGCTGTTGTAATTTGAAGACACTTTACCCCAACAAGACTTTAGAATAAGACAGTAATTCACATCTAAAGGTTGTGCAAAACTAGAGCTACGTTGTGGTAGTAGAAATAAAATCACTTTCTTTTCAATTGCTAACTGTATAACAGGAACAGTTGTATGACTTTCATGACAATCAAATAACCTGTAGATTAAATTCGGAGTCATCTTGTTTTTTTGACTCAGCTTGGGAAACAAAATCGTTAACCCAGGATTCATAAATTTCGCTTTTAATCAATCCTGATTTTGTTTTGTAAATAAACCATTTGTGTTGATCAAGAAACAACTTCCCAACGTTTTAGACGCTCATGGTGCTTGATGGATTTTTGAAAATAATATGTGGATAAMGCTGGTATCCATTAGCAGCAATACATTCAATAACTGTTGTTATCGGCCCTTGCGGAGCTGCAAAAGATATGGTGCAATTRARAARATAACTATTTAGTTTTTGATCTATTTTATTTCCACACTYATCAACRTTGTATAAATTGTAATGTTYGATTTTGTATTGGCTTACCRCTGAATTAAAATATTTAAAAAATGATGTTATCTGCTGTTTGTTAATGGCTCTGAATCTACCCTTTTCCATTGTAACTGTTTTTGATAGTTTAACAGAATTTTTGTTATTTGGATTTAAAAACTTTCTGAAGTAATCATTAGTTAAGCTCACATTAATGTCTTCTTTTTTTAAAATTGTTTTGAAAAGAATCAGGGTATCTGATAGCCTTAAAAATTTACTAAAATGCTCAAAACAATTGATAATGTCCACCACATTCTATGAAAAATGATCAGCAATTTTTCTTTTGTTTATTCGCTTTTTTTTTCATGAAGGTGAATTGGGATATTTCATTTTTTTGTAAAAAGTGGAAGCAGATAAATCGTATTGTTCTAAGATACTTTTTATGCTTCGATTTTCACCTGTGGCCTGGCAATGCTTAAACTCATTAATAGCATCTTGGTATCTTTTGATTTTATCAAGTTTTTCTGTTTTTTGGAGTTGCCATTGTTTTTTTCTTTATTTTACAGTAAAAGTTTCAGATGATTCTTTGTTGTTGATATAGGAATTTAAGTATTTTTCATTTGACTTTTAGCGTACTTAAAAATCAAATAGGATTGGGGATTACGTGTTATTGTCATAATTTTTCAGGATATGCGTACGCGTCCACGAACCTTGAACATTCGGTTTTTTGAGGAAAAATTGAAATATACCACGTGGTATAAGACTTTATCGTACCAGAAAACACCCCTTTTAATCTATTTACGAATCGCCACATGGTATATCAATATTGATGCAATATCTATGTGTGAGGTTATTTATAAATCATATAATTATTGTTCAGATTATGATACTATTGCTGAAACTTATCCCTTAGATGCTGGTTATATTGCATATACCGGGCTCTTTGCTGTTTGGTTTTGTCTGTATTAATATAAATATCCGTATTAATTCCGTGTTTGTATTTCAATCTGTTTTTTGAATTATTACTTTTCATGTAAAAAATCGATCCATCACATTTCAAATTATTATTTACAAAGTTATTAAGTTTACTTTTAATTTTAATACAAATTTATTAATCCAAAATTACTAAAAATCATCAAAGAAACATAAAAACAGAAAAAWCARAAAAYAATTTTCTTTCTATTATACTATTTAACTCAACTACTTTTTCARTATCTACCAAYCATWAATTCGTTTTTAAAAATCAACAAATAAATTWCAATTTTCTTTCTACTTTTTTCTTAGATTGTTTACTTTCCCTCTTATTGTCAATTTATTACAAATTWAAAATTATTATTTTTTGAATWCTTTTTCTACTTTACAACTCAATATTTTATAATGTATAACTTCTGTTTCAAATAATCAGGTATTTGACTAAGAAATATTTATAACAAATATATTGAATTTTTCAAATCAATTATTTATTTAGAAATATAAGCATCTAGGTACTGAACACTGTCATTACACGGGAAAGTTACTAGTGCTGATAATATCGACTAATATAGAAGTGGGTGTTTTTACATATCGCATGATTAATATTATCCTCAGAAATAAAAAATTAGTGAGATTTTAGACAAAACTATCAATAAAAAATATAAAAACTTTATTCCCAAAGGCAATAAAACAATAAGCACATTTCTTTTGTTGCCCACTAAACGCTAACTTACAAAAAGAAATTAAATCAATCAATAACAACTATTAAGATGAAATTGAAAACCTATCACCATTAGTATTATCGCAGTGACCAATATACCAACAAGTTTCTAAAAACGCTTAACTAAAAAATAAAAATATTTGATAGAGCAAATATAAATATAAAACATTGTATTCTCATACAGTAACCAACCAGTGAAACACCCAATTAAGTAGGTCTAAAAATATATCTATATTAAAAAGCTCAACAATGCCATCACTCACTATTATTCGGAATCGATTTGTGCTTCCTCTAGATCCCCAGTTAGAGATTGATACCTTTGATATATTCAAAACATTGGACAACTTAGATCTCGCGATTTGTAGCCCCGAATTATTATCTGAGAATCATTCAAGTTTCATGGCCTATGGGCTAGCAGACAAAGAAATGTATAAACTCAAAAGAATTAAACATTCTGGCACTATGCCTAACAAACAAGTAAACAAACATTCTTTGTGGATTTCATGTTTACGCATTTCATCCTTTGTCTCCGTTAATGAGAAATATCCTTTCAACAGTCCTAAAAATAAATTTTCCCGCCCGTCTCTGTTTGATCAACATCTCAGATCTAAAACTATTCCACCGTTTGGAGCAGTCATCCCAATTCTTATTAGCCAAAATCATTGGATTTTACTGCGGATTCCGATTGTTCAAGCTTCAACCAAAACTAAAATCAATATTTTCAATTTTTTAATGAACCCATCATTATACAAGTTGAGATTAAGAAGCTTATTAAAAATAGTTTTATAACTATTACAAATTCAAAAAGTTTATTTATTGAGTGCGTACCCCTACTGGGATTTAAACAAAATGGCAGTTGGTCTTGTGATGTTTTCAGTTATATCAAAATGTGAAAATAGTGGCAGGCTAGTCCAATAATATCATAACTGTTATTTTGCAAACAATTGTTAAATGCATGAGCAGTTAAAAACTCAAGAAGGGTCAGAATCAAATGGGATCGATTTTTGGAAATAGTAAATATGAGTGGCAAAATATCTGTCATTATTTTTCAAATAAACTTTTGTCGGTTACTAAAAATCTGTTTTTTTTTGGTACACCGAAATCTAATCAACTGAGTCTTTTTTCAGAACAATCAAAAGTGTTAAATATAAGCTTAGAAGTTATTTCGGACGTAGACGCAACGGAAATTTTGAAAATAAAACAAAAGATACGGATTCGAGAGTCGAACTTCATCGTTAACGAGTAAGGATTTTGACTGTACTAATATCGGAGAAACTAGTAATTCAATATCAGCTCACAGTTTGTACCTTAAAAGAAGAAATAGTGAGCTAAGTACAGACAATGATACCATGAGAGGCAATGCACCAGTAAAAAGGGTTCAATCCATGGGTTTTGGTCCTAATACTAGTTGAAAATATGTCGAAGGCGAAAGCAGATCATTCGAGTAACCAAAAGTGTATTATGAGGCAACAGCCTTAGATAATTCGTTATTAAAAAAGTATAAGTTGATTCAGCACAAATGCACTTAAGATTTCTACATGCAAAGTTATATTATTCCATATATGAAAATTCCTGTCGATCCAAATGAGCTTATTTTAAATGTAATTTCTATAGACCAGGAACCAAAATCCTTTTTATTGAACACACAAATTGAGGTTACCAAACAATTTTATGATCTGGCAAAAACAAATGGGAAACTTAGTTTTGACGCTGTCAAAGACTCCATGATTTCCTTATTAAAATCGTGCTACAGTTTGGACAAATACACCAATATGATCACACTACCTTTTCAAAACAAGCTTCAAAATGCTGTCATTGGTAATAAAATTTCCAGACTCAATAGAAACTATTTTGTGAAAAGATTACAAAGCAACTTTATAATAAATCTATTAGAAAACGGGAAGAACCACTTTACCTAATTTTTCCAGATCCTATTATAACTGCAAATATTATCTTTTTTTTTACAAATTTAAATTCAACTGTCAGCTAACAGTAGTAAGGGATCTGTAATGGATAGGTCTATCTAGATGATATTTAATATTGTAAAAGTATTTATTGAAGCTATATATTTCGAATTGCTTAATTCTTAGAATTAACATTAATTCTAATAATTAAGGGATAACTGATTTATATAAATGGGATAAATCCTACGAATTGATTGGTAATGGCATCTAATGCGGATTGAACAATTAGTCTTCATTACACCATCCTTCTCTTTAAAAGAGGCATCGACGACATTTTGAATTGATAAAATAAAAGTTGAATTTTGATGATTGATAAAATTAGTTGTTGAAAATATTGAATTGATTGAAATTATTGAAAATAGAATTTTATAATATTATATTACTAAAGTTATTGAATTATTTTTTATATTGAGTTGTTTTAAACTTTTATTTTCTTCTTTCTGATTTGATTCATTGAATATTTGATTATTTGATTCATTGATTATTTGATTATTTGATTATTTGATTATTGGATTATTTGATTATTTGTTTGTTTGATTCTTTAACTATTCTATGTATCTGAAATTGCATTATTGTCTTSTAGTATTATTATATAATTATTTAGTTTTYTTATTTTCTTAATTTCCTATTATATTATTATATTATTATATTATTATACTGCTTTAATATTAAATTATTATAGGATTATATGATTATATTKATATATTATTATACTGTTATTKTGTTATATTATTAATTGATTATATTGTTATATGATTATATGATTAATTGATTATATTATTATATGATTATATTATTATCTTATTGATTGAATAACTATCTAATAATCATAGATTTGTATGAAATCAGAAAATGTAATATCTATAATAGTAGTGAGAAACATTGCTTCATAGTTAAAAATAAGACACCATAGTAAAGTCACGAGGTTTACGATTTCTGATTTTCAATTTTCAAAAACCACGTGTTAACAATATATGAATTTGCTAACAAAATTTCAAAAAATGAGAATTTGATAAAAAAGATGAATAAAAATTTGAAATTAAATAAAATTGAATTGATAAAAACTACGATAAAAAGATAAAATAAAAAGGTGGAATAAAAAGAATAACTAATGAATGATCATGAGCTTTTGGTGATTAAGCTGATCTAGTTATTTTATAAAAATAGTATGTATAAAACTTTTTATGATTGAAAATGATTTGCTAACTTTTTATTTGAGAATTATTTGTGAATTTTATAAGTTTTTTTAAGAAATATACTAAGTGGAATATAATGAATAGGCTCATTGTGAAGATGAATTAATGGGGAATTGAATGATACTATTATTTATAAAAAATGAGTTGATTAATATGGAAAATGTTTATGTTGAATAAGTTGTCTTTTTTTTTTTTGATATACATTTTTTTTTTTTAATAATTGTTGAAATTTTGAATAACTAAATAAATTTTAAATGATATTACTAATTCTTTCCTTCCTCTTCAGAAAATTGATTTAATTCTTTAAATTTTTGGAATAATGATTGTTGAAATTTTACTGGAATACATTTGAAAATTTCTTCGGTTATGATTACTGTAGTTTTGGGATTACAGTCTTTATAATTAACTTCATATGTTTTAGCATCATTATGATACGTTTGCATTTCTAATATTTGATTTATTTCATTTGCTTTTAATTTTTGTTGAATAAAATTTGATGGGACTTTTTTAGSATATTGTGAAAAATGATAATCTTTWGAATAAAWRATATTGAAAGTTTGATGAATTTTTTCTAATCCAATTGGTAAATCTAATATGTATGAATTATCATTATATTTTTGAATTACTTTGAAAGGACCTTTGAATATTGATTGGTCTTTATTTGTATAATTGGTAAATGCTTTTTTATGAACTAATACAAATTGTCSAATTTTAAATGTTCTTTTTTTATGATTTTTATTATAAAATTTTTGTTGATTTAATTGATGATCTGTAACTTGATTTTGAATATATTTTAAAAATTCTTTTTGATTTTCTGCCAACGCAGTTGCTATTTTTTATTAATATTTGATAAATTTGATTCTTCTATTGGTAATGTTGGATTAAAACCTAAATACATTTCATATCTGGTTAAACCTGTTGATTTTATTATTTGTGAATTAATATAATATTCTAAAAAACCTAAATAAAAAGGCCAATTAGTTAAATCAAATGATGATAAATTTCAAATTTGATTTCTAATTAATTTATTTGTTATTTCTGATAATCCATCAGTTCCTGGATGATAAGTTGTTGACATTAATATTTTAACTTTGAAATGATTCAAAATTGTTTTCCCAAATGAAGATACGAATAATCTATCTCTATCTGAAATTATTTTTCTGGGTAAACCATGAAGTGGTAAATAATTTGGAATAAATAATTTTGCTAATTCTTCTGCTGTGATTGTTTTAGTAACTGAAAATAATCTTGTTCTTTTTGTTAATTAATCGACTATTACCCAGATTGAATCTTTTGAACCTGATTCTTTTGATGATTTTGAAATAGTAAGAAACTCCATGGTAATTACTTCGAATTTTTTTGGTGGTGGATTAATTGATATTAAGTTTCCATTTTTTAAAATTGAATCTTTATTCTTTTGACATTGATAACAAAATTGAATAAGTTTTTTAATTTTTTCTTTTCATTTAGGGATATAAAATGATCTATTGATGAGAAGATAAGTTCCTAAAATTCCTGGATGACCATGATTTGAATGAAAATGTGATAAAACTTGAAATGATGATTTTTCTGGAACACCAATTCTGAAATTTTCTGAATTATTAGTATTTTTATAATATAAATTATTATTTTCTAATTTGAAATCTTGGATGTTGAATTTGAATTTATTTGAAATAATGAATTGATTTTCTTTATTATATGATTCTGAATTTGAATTATTTTCTTTTAAATATTTATAAATTTCTGAAAAGTAAAGATCTGTTAAATAATGATCTGAAATTGATTCTAAAATTGAATTTCTTGTAATTTCTATTTCTGTTTCATTTAATAATATTCCAAGATTATTTAATTCTATTCTTGATAAAAAATCTGCTGCACCATTATTAATTCCTCTTCTATAGATGATTTCACAATCGAATTCCTTAAAGTATCGATTCAGCTATTAATTCTTCCTTTTAATTGATTTTTTGGATTGAGGATTGATTTTCAACTTTCATGATCTGTAATTATTTGAAATCTTTTGCCATCTAAATAATGACGAAAAAACTTTAATGCTTCGATAATTACTAAAAACTATTTTTCTCTAATTGGTAATTCTTTTCTGCATTTTTTAAAGTTCTTGAAAAATATTTTACTGGTACATATGAGGGTTTAATTTTCTTGATTTTTTCTGACTCTTCATTTGATAATTTTTTTGAATTTAAATTTTTATTTGGTTCTAATTCTTCCAAAACTCCTCCCATTGCAAGTTCACTTGCATCTGTTGTTAATCTGAATGATGATGAAGGATTTGGAATTCTTAAGAATAGTGTTGATAAAATTTCTTGTTTTAATTGATTGCACGATGAAATAATTTGATTATCTAATGGAATTTTTTTATTGATTACTTTAATTAGCTGAGATGTTTTCTTTGCAAAATCTGGAATTAAATTTCTGTAATAATTGATAAAACCATAGAAACAATGTAAATCTTTGATTGAATCTAATTTATAATTTTTAATTTTTCATGATTTGAAGGTACCATTGAGTTATTTTTAATTTTAAATCCTAAAAAGGTTAATTCTTGAACAAAAAACTTTGATTTTTCTTTATTGATAAATAATTGACTTTCTTTTAATATATTGAAAACTTTCTGTAATAGAATTGAATGTGAATTTAAATCTGATGAATAAACTAGAATATCATCTAAATAAACGATTACACCATTAAATAAAAAGGTTTAAAAATTGAATAAATGAATTTATGAAATGCTGAAGGTAAAGTTTTGATTCCAAATGGAGCTACTTTATAATTGTAATTTGCAAAGACAGTTGTAATTGTAGTTAATTTTTCACTTTATTCTGTTAATCTTAGTTGATTATAACCTGAAATTAAATCTATTGCTGAATAAATTTTTGCATTGAATAACTCTTCTACTGAACTATCAGTATAAGGTATGGAACAAGATAATTATTTTTTATAACTTTGTTTAATCGTCTATAATCTGCTACTAAACGATATTTTGATTTATCTTTTCTCTTTATTAAAAAAACTGGAGTTAAAAATTGAGATTCTCCTTCTTTTCCAATATAAATTTTTCCTGCATTTAGTAATTGATTAATTTGACTTTTTAATTCTTGAGTTTCGAAATATGATAATTTATAAGGTCTTGCTAATGTATTTTTTGGATTTGATTCTTCTCCTGGAAGAAGTTCTAATTTTTTATCATAATTTTATCTTTTTGGTGGTAAGAATGTTGAATCTTCAAATATTTCTTGATTATCTGTTAACATTTGATGAATACATGATGAATTTTTAACTTCTTTCTCCTCTTCTTTGAAATTTGATGTAAATATAAAATTAACTTTGATAATTGATTGAATTTCTGCTTTTTCTTTAATTTCTGAATTGGAAAGAGCATTAGGTGATTCTATTTCAATAAGATTAAATTCTATTTGCGAAGATGAATAATTTGATGAATTTGATGAATAACTTGAAATTTGAATTGAATTTTGCATATTTTGAGCTAAATTCTCTGAATTTTTTGAGTTTTCTATTGAATTTGTTAAATTTTGAGTTTTATAATTTGAATATGTTAAATTTTTTGAATTTATTTTTTCATTAATTATATGATTTTGGAAATTTAAATTTTTAATGTTTAAAAAGGGAATAACTAAAACTAAGTCATACTTTTTCATATCAATGATGAATGATCTAATTTTCTTTAAGTTTTGATTAAAATATGAAATATTGAATGATGTTAAATTTGAAATTGGTTTATTTGAATTTTGATCTAAAATTTCATTTGTAACTTTTACAGTAGATATTGGAATTGTTTCTAAATTTAATAATTTTACGATATTTCATGAAATTAAATTTGATGTGCATCCTGAATCTATTAATGCTTTTATTTTCAAATTTGAATTATTGATTTTAAGTTCTAATATAAATAATGGTTTGATTGGTACAAATGAATTTTCTTCTTTTTCGATTTCTGTATGATTCCAATTAATTTCATTTCAATTATTATCTTTTTTTAAAGTATATTTTGGGAATTGAAATGAATTTGCTGAAATTGATTTTTCTTCTGTTTTTGATAATTCTGAGTGATCTGCTTCAATTGGTTGATCTGAATTTGAATTTGAATTATTGTAATTATTGTTATTATTATTATTATTTTGATTGTAATTTCTATTGAAATTATTGTAATTTCCTCTGTAGTTATTTCCTCTATAATTATTTCCTCTATAATTATTATTATTGTAAAAATTGCGTCTATTGTTGTTTCTATTGTTATTGATGTAATTTCCTCTATTATTTGATGAACTATTACTGTTATTATTATTTCCATTTCTATTATTAAAATTACGATTGTTATTAAAATTTCTATTATTGTTAAAATTTCTATTATCACTTCCTCTATTATTAAAGTTACGATTATTATAATTTGAATTTTTATTATAGAATGCTGAATCTTAATCTGATGCAATGATCATTAATTCTGAAATACTTTTTGATTCTAATGAAGTAGTTGTTTTAATATATAATTGAACTTTATCTTTTAATGAATAAAAATATTGATATTTTAATGATGATTCTTGTTGTAGAGATTCTGGAAGTCTTCCAACTAATTTTTGGAATTCTTGATTGAATGAATAAACTGAATTGATTTGTTTTAAATCATAATATCTTCTAATTAATATTTCTTTATATCCTGGAGGTGTGAATTTACTTTTAAATAATTCTTTAATTTCTGACAATGAATAGAAGTTTAAAGTTAAAGTATTATACCACATCAGTGCTGAGTCTTGTAAATAGAATTTCATATTGGTAATTCTTTCAGTTTCTGGCATAGAATATAAATTACAAATTTCTTCATAATTTTCTAACCATGAAATTGCTTTATCAGCCATATTATCTGGATGATCAGTACTAGCTGATGGTCTAAATGAATCTGGTCATGGACGTTTTAATCTTTTATATGGAGTACTAGTTGCTAATGCTAAATTTTTAACAATTGATGTTAATTCTGATATTTCTGTTTTATTATTTTCTTTAATTGTATTTATTTGATTTTGAGTTAATTCATGCTCTAATAAAATAATATTTTCTTGTTGTTGTTGATAYATTTGAGTTATTCTGGACATTTGTTCAGATAAACTTTCYTGATTTTCTGGGGTATACATTTTTACTTTTRAAATRATAAKGTGTTTTTATTTATATATTTTGTTTTTAATTTAAATGTTTTGCTTGATATTTATAAATTTGTAATTTCAATATTCTAAATTTTAGTTATTTTATAATGTGGTAAATTATGATTTTAAATAGTTAATATTAAATTTTTAATTTTTAATGTTTATTTCTTTATTTCTAGTATTTAATGTCTAAATTCTAATTTTTATTATTTAATGTTTTAATTCTAATTTTTCGTGTTTAGTTTCTAATTTCTTGTTTCTAATTACTAGTTTCTAATTTCTAATTTCTAATTTCTAATTTCTAATTTCTAATTTCTAATTGCTAATATCTATTTGTTTGAAGTTAATATCTGGCTGTTGGTTATGTTAAACAATTTCCTAGTTTTCTAAAAATATTTTTCTAATATTTTTGTTCCTAATTTTTTATAAGTTTCAAATTAAATTTTGTAAAATTTTTTTTTCTATTTTAATTTTTGAGGTTTTGAGTTCTTTTGAATGCTATATTGGAGCTGCGGCGCTACCAAGTGTACTGGATAGGTCTATCTAGATAATATCTAATATTGTAAACGTATTTATTGAAGCTATATAATTCAAATTGCTTAATTCTTGGAATTAAAATTATTTCTAATAATTAAGGGATTACTGATTTATATAAATGGGATAAATCCCGCGAATTTATTGGTAATGACACCTAATGCGGATTGACCAATTACTGTTCATTACAGGATCGTCAAAGAATGAGACACCACTTCTGGGGCACCCCAAAAATATTAATCGAAGTTATAACAAACTGGCGTTAAGTTTGTGCTAAACAAATAAAACTTTATCCAATAAATGATACAAAGTGTTTTTCAAGTTAGTTTCCTTTTGAGCTTATTTAGCTGGCGCTCGATGATGCAAGGAAGCTACCCAGCAAATCTAAAGGTCCTGTKGTTCTGGCGGACAAGATAAACTGTCGTCCGCAGATATTCTTTTTCATTTCGATGAATACCCTATTCATGCTTTCGAACATTCAATGGGTACTACGCCACGGTTCCTAAACGAAAAAAAAAAATTATATATATTTTAGTCCCAAGGAGACTAATAATATTGCAAATCTAAAGTAGTTCGATGAGGATTTAGACTCTCTGTAGTTGGAACTAGCCTTTAAAAGTTAGGTTAGGACCTAACCTAACTTTGGAAGTCTCGAAATACCTAACMTAAATACCTAATTTTTAAGTCACATGATTATATAATCAATTGACTTTAACGCTGAGTTTGAATGATTTTTTGTTTTGGACTTTTCTTCAACTATAGATAAGAGGCTACGTGATTTCTAAAAGAAAAAKACAGATGAAAATTCCCATAAGTAAAATTTTTATTTTCGAAATTTTTAAGATCACGTGACTACACGTGATATTTGTTTCCTAACTTTCCCTAAGTTTTTAAAMAATGGGCTCTAAATCCTAACTTTTTCAGGTTACGTTAGGAAAATTTAAAACACTAGAGGGAACAGTTCGACTGGGAAGAAGAAAACAATTGGAGGGGTATTACAAATGGATTTCACACATTCGAAACCATTTCTGAAGGTTTACATGGTTAGATCATCTTCCAGCAACAACAGTTTTAAAGTTAATAGTTTCATTAGTTTCATTGAAACAGTGAACCCACCAACGATTTTACAAACGGATAATCGCTCAAAGTTTGCAGACAAAGCATAAAAAAAATTGTGGGCAATTCAACATTACTTTTGTTAATGCTCGTCATCGTAATCCTCAATGTGAAGGAATGAAAGAAAAGGGAATCAGTTATTAAAAAAACAACTAGGAAATCTTATGACAAAAACTCATTCAATATATTGCTCGAGGGTATTAACAAAAGCTGCTTTTCATATAAATTCGCAAGTTCGTAGAGCAATGGGTACAACTCCTAAAATACCGTTATTTCTATATGATGCGAAACTTGAAAAGAAAACAAAAACATATCTGGTTTAAAAATTTCAGTACCTGAGGATAATTCTGAATATAAGTTAAATGATTCTTAACAAATAGAATCCAATAAAACGATAGATTAACTTTTWAACTACCACTTTAAAGTASAACGGAAGGATTAAATTCAGTGTCCCCCAATGGAAAATATGAATTTCAAATTTATAAAGAGATCGTTCAACACAATAACAACTATAAGAATTATGAATTGTCTTTAAAAAAGAATAAAAGAGTTCTACCAGAATCGCTCCAAACAGGTGATAAAATTTCGGTTCCCATTTATAATCAAGATAATGCTGTGCGAATCGCCAGAATCAACATTTTGGGTTTTGTTTGTGAAGTAATTGGAACCAGTGATTTTTCCATTGTTCACGTGTGTAGCGTGCCTACTGCATCAGTCGTCATTTCAAGAGAATATAAAAAATCGGAATTGAAGAAACTAAATGCACATATGAATATAGGGTTTGAATGGGATGAGAAACTAGTATATACAGTTGTTACTGCACGATCGCTTGCGGAAATGGCGATGCGTAAATCAAACACCAAAGGTCAAAACAGTGGCAGTTATCAACTGTTGTTAGATGGATGTATTTGGACAAAAAAATGCTGGTTCACTGCCACGGGTAAAGGTGCATGTAGTCGTGCTAAAAATAAAGTGCCTTGTGGAGTGTCATCTTTTCAGCACAGCATTGAAATCCCATTAAAATGTACTAATTTGCAAGCCAATGGCCACTATCTCAATTCAAAAGCGTTGCTAACAATTGTTAATGGCAACATTATTTCAATTAATATTAATGTCGAGTAAGTTACTGCAAACATAAGCCTAATGTTTAAACTGTTAATTATATATTTATATATGGTTTACTATTTAGGCCTCTAAAATATAAATCAACAATTATTTTATATTGGTTTTGGATGGCTCTTTTCTATAGGTTTTTGGAAATCTATCTGAAAAACAATCAATGTTACTCGGTAGATTAACTTTAAACTTTTTCGATCGTTTTTTGTTTTGTTGATAGCGGTTATGCCGAAGTTTAATTAAGTCATTACAGAGAACTATAAGCTTAGCGTAATTATATATTTCATGYTGGAAAAMCCATTAGCGTGACTGAACGTGCGGCTTTGAGTTGTATTAGGGGTTTAAAAGTAGAAGACCTTTTTTGGATGTCTAACCGGAGCTGGACCATTTGGAAGTGACATTAATCTATTGTAGACACWWAACCTACATTAAGTGTCACACAGTTTTTATTTTATAATATGTAGGTTGTTKTTAACTTATACAACCTGGGTGRCGTGCTTGTTATGASCAACATTTTAGTCAAACTCTTGGATTAATTTTCGATAAATAGCCTGAATATCGCAATATTTCTTCCATAAAAKTTTTCTATTTCGTATGTAAAAGTTTTTATWAGAATGGCTGAAAGATCTATGGTAGAAAAAGYTGAAATTAGCCAATTATCTATCAATCATGATAAACATGGTGGTCGTATTGGGCGCTATAGCCAGGCTGATTATTKTGCATTAAAAACAAAATATGCAGCCGAATMAACAGTGTTGGAGATCGATCAAATWAAAAGGATGGAACTGCATACAGACTTAAACGGTTAGCGTGTCTAATGGCAAGGGAACTAAGCAGYGTAGAGTCGTCAATGATCAATTTMTTAAAAACWGTAATGCAAAAGGGTACACGGTTGAAAAAGGAAAAGTTTATCAGTTTTACCGAATATGGATATTGAATGGAATGCTCTAGTAAATTTTTGACTCAATTCATTTATTCCCTTCCATATGAGGAACTTGTTGATTTTGAATACCTTCCCTTTCTGGAAAACTAAATTCAGGAAGCATATTTTCTTTCTCTCAAATAAAAGGGGTTTCTAACATAAATACTACTCCTACAGTTAACGAAAAAGGTGTCAAAAATAATCATTTTATTATTGGCTATATAACGGGATATAAGTTTTAACTACTAATAGATACTTTTGATCTTTTTTATAAAAATTAACACTTTCACTTGTAGTCGTTTATTTACCTTATAAAGCATTTCAGTTGATTAGATTAGTTAAATTAATTTAATTAATTTAATTAATTTAATCATTTTCATTTTATATTGGATTTTTTTTTAAAAGCTTCATTTTTTTTGTTTTAAATTTAATTTTGCATATGCTTTTAATTCTGAATTTGAAATTGGTATACTTTCCACATTATTTTTCTTTAAATTATTATTACTAATATTATCAGAGCCATTATATATGCTATTAATATAACTTGATAAATTTTTTGTTGAAATATTATAAAAATGATTATTACCATAATTTGAGTATGTAAATAATTTTAATGGATGTAAATGATTTGAATTGATATTTTTATTATTATCTAAATTCCTTTTATTATTATTATTATTATTATTATTGTTATTATTATTATTATTATTATTAGTATTATTATTATTTTTGTTTTATTGTATATTTTGCCAAGTGTCATTTGATAAAGGTAAATTAAAATTAGAAGATAATTTGGAGAATCTTAAAAAATTCAACATACAGTTCTTTGTCATCTGATTCCAGGACAAGAAGTTTTTTAATAATTATTATTGTAATTTGAATTATCATTATAGCAATATGAATTTATATTCGCTCTGGGCAATCACAGATGAAGCGTCACCAATATTATCTCTTGTGAAGGATCTGTATGTTTGGCGTTCCAACTAGACGAGATATTATCATCAATAGTGGATAAATCATTTATACTCACCCATAGTATCTTGGACATTGAAATATCCGTGATAGAATACGACTTGTTGTAACACCGCTAATGAAAAGCTCCAGAAAGTTACCCTGCTGATCAAAAAAGCATTTTGTCATGAACAGAGCATCCAAGTTCAATTCGGAGAAAGATACCAAAATAAAAAGGTAAGATTTTTTTTCAATTTACAACTGACGGAAAAAGAGTATTTCACAAAAAGGCATTAGATCATAACATCTAAGCAAATACTATCATCAGACCCATAAT
>BCKQ01000030.1:0-37159 GCA_001600695.1 Ascoidea asiatica
AGATATGTTAGTAGTTATAACAAACACAGATATGGTAAAGTAATCTTACTATCTATTTAAGGGTAATATGAGCGAGTATCATTATTGCAATCTCAACCATTCATAATTTAGAGTAAAAAAACTATTTGATTGAGATTGAGATTGAGATTGAAATTGCGATTGTGATTATTGGAGAGTGATTGAAATGTACTTTATCATACCTAAAACAATAACGTACACAAATAGCTGACACTAGAAATTCAGTAAATCAGTTGCACCGTTAAAAAGAAATAACAATGACCTAACAAAAGAAATGGAAGAACAAAAAAAATGATGTATGGATTTCATTCATTTGCCAAACTGAGCAGACCTTGTGGATCTACATTATATAATTYCATCCAAGGCTAGGGGTTAAGGATTATCATATTTATTTAAAATCCCATCATTTGTTAGCAAATTTTTCACGATATTCGAAAACCCAGCACAAAGTATATCTCTTGCCTAAAGAAATCAGAAAGACCTGATGATAAAGATTAGAGTTCAGATCAGTTTCAAAGTGCAGCTAGAAAAGCTTTGAGGTCTGCCCAAAGAGATATTCGGCTTGAGAGTTGCACTAAGCGACGCCAGAAAGAAGGAGCTCCTGGGACTGACGCAGGAACCACTGAGTCTGCTCTGCGGGACCGAGGCTTACATTCCAGCTCATTGTTCTGTCTCCAAGCCGGTTGAGACTGGGCTCTACTGAAAAGTTGATGGTTTAGCGAAACAATAAAGTGGAAATGGTTTTTACTTACTTTCTTTATTTTCCTTCTTTATCTTCTTTGATATTTCTATTTCAATTTTACTTTTATTAAGAACAAGATACCTCTTGATGTTTATTTCAATAGCAATCTTAACACCAACAGTCATTCAAATATAATCATTTTATAAAATTATATTTTATTTTATTGTAATTTGAATCAATCTCATTTAAAATATTAAATATGAATTATAATTAACGATTTATGAAATRTAAAATAAAAAAAAATTGCTATACTTTTAGGATGTTTACTACCAGTTTCCATATTTCAGAAATGATWTAAAAGAATCAATTTCTTCTTATTCAAAGATTCTTTTCATTTTCTCTTTTCTAATCTAATTCTTTAAATTTTTTGCTAGTAAATATTATTGCTAATAAATCTCTATCCAATATAATAATACTGATTAAAGCTAAGAAARTAACTTCAAAAATGTCATCTTCTGAAGAATCAAATCAACCTGTTTCTGTTATTCCTACTGCTGATGCAGGAAACTCAACTTCAAGTTCAACCATCTCAGTYAATCAACGGCCAATTGCTCTTCCTTCAAAAATAAAAAAAAAGATGAATTTCCAAAATCTTATTAATAAAAGAGATAAAAAAATCGGAATTTTAGATAAAAAAAATCTATACATCAAACTATTAACTGCTGGAAATAAAATTATGAAAAAAAATTGCTTCCTTTGTGGAACAAACAAAGCACCTCAAGCTAGAAGTGGTCCAAAAGGAATAGATAAAACCCCCTTATGTAATGCATGTGGTTTATTTTACAATAAGATGGGGCATAACCATGATATTGTTAAAGCTGGTTTAGTAGTTTATATTCTAAAAGAACAAAAGAAAATCAGTGAATCAAAACATGAAGAGTACAAACTAGTAAGAGTAGCATACTCAGAAAAAGGTCTGAATTCTCTTTTAAATGAATCTCTCAATTATTTTCCAAAATCAAATCAAGACGTTCTGATTTCTGAATTAACCCAATTTGCAAACGCTAAGAAATCAAAATAAATTTCAAATACAAATTTCTGTYTGTAAAAGATCTTTTTTTCTGTTTTAGTAATTAATAAACAATTTATTGAAGGTATTTTCTTTTCATATATTTTCTTTTCTTTTATATTTCTTTTTCTTCTGCTCTTTTCTTTTCTTTTTTTATTTTGTACTTTTTTTTAATTCCAATGTAATTTTTAATATACGCCAGTAATTCTTTTAATCTTTTCTTTTATTTCCAAGTTCAGCAGTTGAACAAATTGTAAAATCTGATAGTAGCCGTAGCAGAGACCACAATTATGGCGCTCTTGGGGCTCTTGGGGCTCTTGGCGCTCGCGTGGCAAAACAGAAGCTGTGAGCATTTGAACTTAACAACAATCTTTAAAGCTTTCTCATTTACATTTGACTATATTCAGATGCCAAAGAAATCAAAGAAATCAAAGAAATTCAGAAGGTCAAAGATGTAATAGATTTGATAGATTTGATAGATTTAATAGATGTAGTAAAGGTAAGATATTCAAACGATTTAGAAGATACAAGAGATGTAAACTCTCTACTTTGTGTTCTTAGTTTTTTCATTCAAATAACTAGTTGGTACTTTTTTTTCTAGTTGGAAAAAACTCATATTATTTCTACATAAAAAATYAAACAAAAATAATTATTAGAAATTACAAATTTGACATTACTAAAATTATTTCATCAACCACGAGAGGTATGGACTTAAACTATAATGTATCAAGAAAGGAGAGCTAGTATCAAATGAAATCACATCCTAACTCGCTTTCTCCAATGGTAGTTTGGATTTGGAAAGAGTATTTATACTAAAGTACAATGCGATTAGAAAAGAATTTAATTTTATTAAGAAGATGTGAATAAAATCAAAACACTTGAAGAAGTAAAAAAAAAAAGCATAAATAAAATATAGTATTTAAGTAGAACATAATAAAATATATAAACTCTACAGTTTTAGGGCAAGAGTAAAGGAAAATTGATAGTAATAAATGATGAAAAAACAAGAGCGAAAACAAGGACAGAAAATGATAACAAGACAAATGAGGGAGGAATTATTTGATACAAAAAATAAAAACGGAAGTCTTGTGAATAATTACAATGATAAAGAAGAAAACATATAAGCATTAATATAGGTTACAATTCATTATTTTTGTTTTGATTATCAGTTTGATGATAAGCGTTGTGAATTTACTCACCTTATTTGATGTATGGGAAAGCTCAAATTTATTTTGTAAAAATATAACTAGATCTTTGGTTTCTTAAACCTGAGTATTTTTCGCATTGAAATGATTTTTAGTCTTTTCTTTGTTATCTAGTTTTTCAACCAAATTACTGGTTTCATTTGTTATTTGTTTTTCTCTTTTTTACATTTTTGCTTACTAGCTTTGATTTCTCTTTTATTTTTTCTTAGCTCTTTWTCACTCTCAAAACACCAATCTGTATTCCAGAGTTGTTCATCTGCCACATGTTTTTCCATATAATGTTTGAAATACAGAAAAAATTCACTTTTACCACTTCTTTTGGTATCTAATATAACAAATGACATATCACAATTACTAACAGGGCAATCACAATACCAACTGAAAAAACCTTTTTTTTTAATACCTCTTTTATCACGATTTCTTTCAATAGATAAATTAATGGGAAATACAACCTTCTCATTATATTTATCAATACCATGATTATATCTCATATGATTTCCATATATTCCATAATCTAAACTGATCTCTTCTTTATAATGAATCTCATAACCACTATCTGTTATTTCAGTRAGCACTTTTGGTTTWGGTATTCCATTTGTATATTCATCATCTTTTTTTGGTTCTAATATCCAATTCTCCCCAGTACAATAACGACACAGTCTGGCAACAGAATATACTAGTTTTCCATTACCATTATTATCTAATATCTTTTTGAATTCGATTCTTCTGATCAATGCTCTATAACGAGATCCGTTATTATTTATTCCCATTTTATGATAAATAGTAATAGTTTCACCATTGTCGATATTCTTTTTATCTTCTTCACTCAGTTCGTCTTGAATATCATCGGTTATCTTAATCACTAAACTTTCTCTTGCTATATTTTCATATTTTTTGAAAAATGAATTTTCTTGTCTAAGTTTAAAAAACATTTCTTTTAGGTAACTATAATTAAAATCATAATAATCTTTTAATTCAAATTCATACTTAATATGAGGTAGTTCAGCTCTATGTATTACTTTACCCCTAGGTCTCCTTAGGTTTTTTTTTCTTTTTGGTTGATCACTTTCAATTTTTTGATTTGTTAAAATTGTATTAATTGTTTCAAAATTATTACATTCAGTTATTTTTGGAGTTTTAACAAAAGGAATTGAAGAATTAGTTGGTAAAATTTCAGGGGTTGGAGAAATTTTTTTTTGTTGTTTGAGTTTATTATCTTGAAGTTCAGAATTTTCTAGGGGTTTAATTGAAATTTTTGAAATAGGTTCAAATTTCTTAGGTTTTTTGAATCTAACAAATTTATCTGCTATATTATTTTTTTCTATTTTTTTTTCTCTTTCTTTTTCTCTTTCTTTTTCTATTTCTTTTTCTATTTCTTTTTCTCTTTCTTTTTCTTTTTCTCTTTTCCTTTTTCTTTTTTTATTCATTTTTATTATTTTGGAAATAGGTTGATTAACTTTTGAATCCTTAATATAAGAATTATTTTTTGATTGTAGATTTGAATGATTGATTGGAAGATTGTTTGAGTTATTGATAGAATGATTATTTGGGGGATTGAAAGTGTGATTATTTGGTTGATGATTCGGTTGATTATTTGGGTGATTGAAAGTGTGATTATTTGAGTAATTATTTGAGTAATTACTTGGGTGATGATTTGGTTGATTATTTGAGTGATTATTAGAGTAATTATTTGGGTGAATATTTGGGTGATTGATAGAGTGATTAATTGGGTAATTATTTGGGTAACTATTTTGATAATTATTTGGGTAATTATTTTGATAATTTCTTGGAATACTATTTGGATAGTTTTCTAAAATTTTTTTTGAAACATAATTTAAATAATCATGTGAGATATTTTTTGAATAATTAACTGGATAATTATTTGGGTAATTATTTGGGTTATTTAGTTGAATATTTGAATAATTATTTGAATAATTATTTGAATAATTATTTGAAATATTTTTTGGGTAATTGTTTGAATGATTAATTGGGTAATTGTTTAAATGATTAAGTGAATAATTTTTTGGATGTATATTTAATTCTAAGTTTAAATGATGATTTTTATTAAGAATTGAAGGATTTATTGAAGGACTTATTGTAGGACTATTTGAAGAATTATATAAGGGACTATTTGAGAAACTATCTGAAGAGCYACTTAAAGAAATAGTTGAAGAACCACTTGAAGAATTAGTTGAAGAATTAGTTGAAGAAGTATTTGAAGAATTATTTGAAGGATATGGATTGGAATTTAATAAAGGAATTCCATTACTATTTTTCATATTATCATTATTTTTAGTATTGTTTATAACATTAATATTATTTCTATTATTTCTATTATTTCTATTATTAGTATTGTTTTGAGAAGATTTATGTCTTTTAAATTCAGAATTTGAATTTTTCATTATTTTTTTTGTTAATATATAATTTGAATTGATAKATTAATGAAAATTATGATATTAAAATATGAAAATTTCATTATTTTTTAGCTATATTGAAGTAATAGAAATAAAAAAATCTATAGCAAATATTGAAATTTGATTGAAATATGAATAGATTGAAAAATAATACTGTAATATTTAAATTTCAAATGAAATATTCAATTTTTTATTATTATTGATGAAATTTTATACTTTTTGATATTAATTATGATGAATTTTTGCAAAGAAGAAAGAAGAAAGAAGAAAGAAGAAATTGAATAGAATTAATATGAAAAGTTAAGTTTGTGTTCGCAAAAAAWGATTTAAAAAAAATGATTTAAGTTTGTGTTCCATTGTTTAAGGTGATACTTAAAGTTTTCAGTCAGTCAAACTTAAATCGTCTCAACTAAAAACAAAAAAACAAATTATTTTATTATTATTTTATTATTCATGGAAAAGACAGTTCAGTTGAGTTTATTCATAAATTGAATTTGATTGTCATCGATTATTGATGTTTCTATTGAGTTTTTGAAGTTCAATTCAAACAATTTTAATATTATTGAATATGATAATCATTAAGTGATTTATTTTTGTCATTACCAATTTGAAAAGAAAAATAATTTAGTTTATTGTAATCTTAGAATATATATTGCTTTATGGCATTATAATGATCTTCTGATATAAGAAGAAATGATTATAAGAATAAACAATATAAACAATGTAATAAGCAATATAAATACTAATACTGTATGATAAACAATGTAAGCAATAATGATTAGATCCAGAACACACGTGCACAAGGTTGAAATACGGCTAAATTACCGAATGCGTAACATTCCGGTTTTATTTCCCAAAACAGTTAAAAAAAAAAGAAAAGCATTAAAATAAATGGTCCCTAGCAGGATCGAACTGCTGATCCCCGCGTTATTAGCACGATGCCTTAACCAACTGGGCCAAGGGACCWCYTTGATGTTTYTTTCWGCTTTTTTGATTTTGGTAGTATCTTCCATCCSGCTAACCTGCCCCGGAACCAACTTGTAACCTGCTCGGAATGTTTCCGGCTACGGGAAAAGCAGTTGAGAACACGCCTCATTTTCATTTTTCTTTTCTTTCTTTTCCTTGCTCTTTTGCTCTTTTGCTGCTTTGCTCGTTTTGTTCCTTGGCATGTGATGGATGAACTGCTTTTCTCTAATATTTTGAAAAAAAAATAAAGCTTTAATTAGRRAAATAATCTAAAGACTATGAAGAAAAACTTGTAATAAAAATTTATTGAAATATAAAAAATAAATAACAAAGTTTATATATATAAAAAAAAGATTAAAAAATTGAATGTCAAGTTAATAAATATATTGGGAATTTGAATTTAAATAAAAGTTAAAAGAAATAAGTAAAGATTAATTGTAGATTAATTGTAAATTGAAATTGAAATTGATTAATTTTTTTATATATCAATTGGATAATAATCTTTATATTTTGAATTATTTTTTAAAAAATTTTTTTTCCAATTCCAATATTCATTTAATCTATTTACAGAATAATTTAAATAATCAAATTCAATTGTTGAAATTGAATGTTGAATTAATGACCAAATACCCCAATAAAATCCAGGTAATCCATAAAAAAAATAAATTTCTTCAATTAATTTATCTATAATTTTATCTAAAATTTTATTCTCAATTATTAATTCATTTTCATTTTCATTTTCATTTATTCTATTCTTTTTTACCTCATGATCTTCATTATTAATTATATTCTCTTGATTGTTATTATTATTTGATTCTTTGATTTCATTATAAAATAAATTTAATTTTTTATTAATTTCATTATTTATATCATTTTCATTATCATTTTCATTATAATTTTCATTTATATTTATATTTATATTTAAATATCCAAAAATATATGAAATACACCATTTTCTTAAAATTAAATTTGTTTTTAATGGTTTTAAAATTTTTGTTTTATCACAATCAAAACCTTGCCATTCAACTAAATGATTTGAAATATCAAAAGCTCTTGGAGCAATTGACATATATTCATAATCAATAAATGATATTAATTTATCATCATTACTCTCATTATTTTCATTATTTTCATTATTTTCATTATTTTCATTATTTTCATTACTTTCACTATTCTTATCAGATTCTTTATAATTTTGATTATCATTGGATAAAATTAAATTAATATTATTAAATTTTAAATTAAAGAATAAATTATTAAATTTTTTAAAAAATTCATTATTATTTAAAGCTTTTGAATTAAAATTTTCATTTATAATTATATTATTGTTACTAATTATATTATTTTTTTTAATAAAATTATTTAAATTTTCATTTATTACAATATTTCCACTTAATAAATCACAATGTGATAAAACAAATTTAGATTTATTTTTAAATAAATTTTTAAACCATTTTAATTCATCAATTAAAATAATTTTAATATTTTTTGAAATTTTATTATTTAAATAATTATAATTTTTTAAAATTGAATTTATATATAAATAATTATTATCTGGTAAAATATTAATCCAATTTAAAATTATATTAAATATATTAATTTCATTTGAATTATTTGTAATATTATTTTTATAAGTTAAATTATGAAATATACCTAATTTTTGAGAAATTAAAGGATATAATAAATTATTATTTAATTCAATTGGTAATAAAGATCTACCATTTAAATAACCATAAATTAAACCATTTTTTAATTTTGCATAAATTTTTGGTGATAATTTTAATTTATTTAAAAATAAAAAATTTTTAAATTCTTCTTTTCTATTTATTATTAAATCTGTATTTTTACCATAAGTTCTAACTAATACAAAATTTTTTTCATATGAACATAATAATAACATATTTGTTATACCACCAGTTAATTTTTTTATAATAATTTTTGAATTTTTCCAATCTGGAAAAATTTCTAATAAAATATTATTTAAACTTTCAATTGAAATTGAAACATTTGGTAAAATTAATGGATATTGACTTGAAGTCATTTTTTACTTTATTATTATTGTAATATTGTTTTTAGAATATATATATATATATTTAATATTCTTGACATAAATGAAATAATCAATGAATTATTTATGATTATGATTATGATTATGATTATGATTATAGACTATAAGAAAGAAGTAAATATATTAATTATATTTTATTTTGCTCTCAGGTCTCAGAGTCCACCATGAAATATCAAATATTTGTATTGACGTTATTTATTTATTTATTTATTTATTTATTTATTTATTTATTTATTTATTTATTTATTGCTTTTATTACAGCTGTAATTAAAAAAGCTACCGAAGAGTAAACTGAGACAGAGGCAGCACAGTAAAGGTTAGGTAAGCACGCGTGAYTGGTTACGTAATTAACCGATGTTTATTATGTAATCAGCTAAAAAACTTAAAAATTAGATCACATGATTGCGTTTATTCAAAACAGGTAATTTCATTGTGTTCCGACCATTTCCGACTATTTCTAGAACTTTAATTTCTTTTTGCACTTTTCACAGAAGCAGAAACAGCAGAAACAGCAGAAACAGCAGAAACAGCAGGTTACAGGTATTATAAGTATTATATTAGATATATTAGATATATTAGATATGTTAGATATGTTAGATATGTTAGATATGTTAGATATGTTAGATATGTTAGATAGGTAAGATAGGTAAGATAGGTAAGATAGGTAAGATAGGTTATTATAATACTGGGTAGTGTTATAGAATGGTATTGAAGTAGTTAAATCTAATGAACTTATTCAACAACTTGATCTTCTAAAGTCATTTCATCCATTTCATCAAGAAGTTCATCAATATCAACATGAGGTATTTCATCTTCTTCTTCATCATCATCCATTTCATCATCTCCATCTGCTCCACTACTATTTTTAAATCTACCATTATCTTCACTTTTATAAAGATTTATAGTCTTACGAAGTTCTTGATCTTCTTCTAATTCTTGTAAGAAAACTTCATAATCACGTTCTGCATTTTCTGCAGCTTCTTTATCTAATTTACTATTACCATTCTTATTATTATTATTATTATTATTATTATTATTATTATTATTATCTCCACCATTATAAACTAAATCTTCATGTTCTTTTGCCATTCTTTTTAATTTCCATTGTCTATGTTTATTTTTATTTGATCTTCTTGGATAATGTTTTTTAACTAAAATAACTTCTGATAAATTATTTAAATTATTATTATTTAAATTATATTTATCCCAATCTTCATTATTAAAATTTGTATTTGTTAAAAAATATCCCATTGCAGAATCTCCAGGATGTAAAATTCCTCCAAGATGTGATTTAATATAATATTCATTATCATTAATTCCCATATCAACTGATCTTGCACATGTAATATCTGCTAAAATATATTTACCACGACTACTACCATTAAAATTACTTTTATTATTATTATTAATAATTTCAACATCTAAAATTATAAATTCTTGTAATTCTGCAGAATTTGCTAATGAATTAAATGGATTTCTATAATAAACATTTGGACTTAAATCTGCAATTTGTAAATTATATGGATTAATAAATTGTATACTATTTGAAATTTTTGAAACTAAAACTAATTGACTTATATTACCTAATAAATTTGCTAATTTTTTTGGTAAAATTATTAAATCATCTCTACATAATGGTAAAATTTCAACACTAAATGTAAATTTATAAACACTTGTACCTGAATGAATATCTTGTGAAACTAATTCTTCTGATCTTTTATATTTTATTGGTACAACTGAATTTAAAAAATCAATCATTTTTGTTGCATGATTTCTTTGTGAATAATAAAAATCTAATCCATTTGAAGATTCTTTAATAGAAATTGTATCAATATGTGCATTATGTTTTAAAATTAATTGTTCTAAATAAAGAAATGTTCTTTTATGTGAAACTTTTTGTCTAATTTGAACTGCAGCTCTCCATGTATTTGTTGTATAAGATCTTGCACAATCTGGACATTGAGTAGCAATAACAATAAATTCAACTTCAAAACTTTGTTGAATAATTGTATTTAACATTGCTTCACCTTGAATTGTTAATTTTAATCTAATTCTTCTAGAATGTGGTTCTGTCCAAATAAATGATGCATCAATTAATCTAACTTTATTAAGACCTTTTAATCTTCTTAAACAAATTGCTAATAATTGTCTTGATTCTAATTCGGCTCTAATCCATTGTGTTGGAGGTTGTAAAAATCTTTCACAATTTCTACAAAATTGTACATTTGCTTCTCTTGGAATATCTTGTGATATATCTGATGTTAATTTTATACAATCTAAACACATAACTAATCCTGTTGATCCATCCATTGGCGTACCACAATTACAACATAAAACTGTTGCAACTCCTTGATTGGCACTACCATGATTTGAAGGTAACTGAGTATATGACATTTTTTTTATTATTTCTTTAAATATTTTAAATATTCTATTACTTTCAATAATCTTATAACCTATTAACCAAGTTTAAATATGAATATAAATATGAATATGAATATGAATATGAATATGAATATGGATATAGATATAGATATCAATATATACACACTATTATTTCAATAAATATAATTATAAAAATTCCATTTGTCTTTTTATCTCTTTTTTTTTCACTCTCGACCAAATGAAAAAAATTAAAAGCAAAAAAGCAAAAAAGCAAAAAAATAAAAAATTAAAAAAATAAAAATAAAAATAAATCCGCCACCGGATCAAATCCGTACTATATTTGTGCGGATACGGATACTGTATATGGCGCAGTAATTACCCATTTCGTATTTCGATGTGGCTTTGTTTATTTGTTGCTTGTTTTATTTTGTTATCAGTTGAAAGAACAAAAAAACAAAGGGAAATTGAATTGAATTGAATTGAATTGAATTGAATTGAATTGAATTGAATTAAATTACTTTTATTATTCACTGATGATACTGAATATATTTTGATTTATAACACTTCTTTAATACCAATAATGATTCATTCGGTTCTAATATGTATGTATGTTTTATTTGTATTCAGAATGAAAAAGAAATAATTCAAAAATGTGCGTTTTTCTAACATAATTTCATAATTATAGTCAATAATGATGGTTTACCAAGATTATTAAAATTTTATACACCAGTAGAAATTTCAACACAAATATTATTATTAAAACAAGTTCATCAACTTGTATCTCAAAGACCAGCTGATCAATGTTCATTTTTAACTCCTCCTCCATTATTAGAAGGTTATGATTCAATAAGAGTAATTTATAGACATTATGCAACTTTATATTTTGTTTTCATAGTTGATGATCAAGAAAGTGAATTAGGTATATTAGATTTAATTCAAGTTTTTGTTGAATGTTTAGATCAATGTTTTCAAAATGTCTGTGAATTAGATTTAGTTTTTGGTTGGCAAACTTTAGAAACTGTATTAGATGAAATTGTACAAGCTGGAATGGTAATTGATACAAATATTAAAAGAATTGTACAAGCTGTTGATGAATTAAATGCTCAAGAATCAAAAGAATCTTCTTCTTCTTCTTTTCCATCTGCTTCAAGTATATTTCAAGCAATGGCAAGAGATTCAAGAWTATCCGGTCTTGGTTGGGCTGGTCATTAATTATATATACATATACATATATATAAATTTATACCCAATATTGTAAAATAATTGATTACATACATACATACTTACATACTTAAATAAAAAAGTGAATGAAAATAAAATGAAAGGAAAGGAAAGAAAATGAAAACTTAAACCAAATAGAAACGTAATAAAAACAAAAAGTAATAAGAAATACAATAAAAAAAACAAAATTAATAAAAACAAAACTTTTATATTAAATTACTAAATTATTCATATTTTTTCATAAATTCTTCATGAAATATTTCCCATCTTTTAATCCAATCTTCTCCTGGTGCTAACATTGTTGTTCTAATATGATATGTACCTTCTTTTTGTCCAAATCCAGATCCTGGAACTGCACAAATTCCAGTATTTTCTAATAATTCTGAACAATAAAGTTCATCAGCTTCTTCATTATTTTTTTTAGCTAATTCAATTGCTTTTTTTGGTATTGAAATTTTTGGAAATAAATACATTGCACCTTGTGGTTTAATACATGAAACACCTTTCATTTTTTTAAATGAATTAAATAATTTATAAGCTCTTTCAGTTAAAGCATCATGAATATTTTTTCTTTCATTTTGATCTAATTCAAAACTTTCTTCACCTTCTTTTGGTGGATTACACATTAATTCAACTAAACTTTGTCCAGAAACTGAAGAACATAAAGAAATTGAAGCTAATTTTAATATAATTTCTTTAACTTCAGGTTTAAAACCAACTAATTCCATATAACCACCTCTTTGACCACATTCACCAGAAACACCTTTTGAAGTTGAATGTAAAGAAGCTAATTGAACATTATTAAATTTACCATCTGGATTTTCTCTTTGTAAAATTCTTAAAATTTTTTTAAAAGAAATAAATTTTCCATTATAAATATTTTCTTGATAAACTTCATCAGCAATTAAAACTATACCATATTTTGCAGAAATTGTAATTAAAGATCTTATATCAGTTTCATTTAAAATTGCACCAGTTGGATTACCTGGATTTATAACAACTAAACCTTTAATTTTAATATTTTTTGAAATTGTTTCTTCAATAATTTTTGAAATTTCTTCTGGTTTTGTTGACCAATTATTTTCTTCATTTAAATAATAAGGTATTGGATTTGAATTATTTAAAGCTAAAGTTGCAGTATATAAAGGATATTGTGGTATTGGAATTAATAAACCAGTATCTTTACCAACACATAAAGTTGTTAATAAATAATTAACACCAGTTGAAGCACCAGAAGTTAAAAAAATATCATCTGGATTACTATATTCATCATCTCTTCTTGATAAAAAATTTGCAACTCTTTGTCTAATAAATTTAACACCTTGAGAATTTGAATAAGCACCAATTGAACCAATATTTTCAATAAGATCTTTTGCTCTATTAATAACATCAATTGGATAAATTTTAGAAATTTGATTATAATTTAATAATTCAGGAAATTGTAATAAAGATAAAACACTTCTATAAAAAGTTAATGGTTTTTGATCTAATTGTTGTGGATTACCAATATTTGCATTAATAATTTTTGGAAATGGTAATGAATTTGGATCTTTAATTAAAATTTCTTTTAATTCTTCTGCTCTTGAAGCAATTTTACCACGAACAGCATATTTTGCAGATATTGTTAATGGATTTAAATCATGTTTTGATAATTTATCAGCAGGAGTAAAATTATGTTCAATTGATGACATTTTTAAAAAGTATTATAAGTAATAAGTAATAAGTAATAAAGAATTTAAAATTTAAAATTTAGAATTATGAATTATGAATTATGAATTATGAATTATGAATTATGAATTATGAATTATGAATTATGAATTATGAATTATAAACTTATTAAATATTTATATAAATATTTATATTTGATACGCAATAATATTAAAATGAAAATAATATTAGAGTTTTGTTAAAAAGTTTTGATAATTAATTATAATGAAAATAAAAAGATTGTCTTAAAGTGAATTAAAAATAATGGAAAAATGGAATATAAAATTTTAAATAAAAATAAAATAGACAAATATCTGAGGTTTTTATATTCTTTTTTTTTTTTTTTTTTTTTTTTTTTAAATAAAAAATAAAAAAAAAAAAAAAAAAAAAATTAAAAATTTTTTTTTTTTTTTTTTTTTTTTTTTTAAAAAAAAAAAAAAAAAAAAAAAAAAAAAAAGGTGAAATTTAAGAATATGTTATTATTTTAGTTATCTTACTTAATTTTTTTTTTATAATTCTTTTATCTTCAAATCGTCAAATCTTAAAATCAGAAAGTGAAATCAAGAAAAGACAGAAAAAAAAAATATATTTTTTTTTCTGACAATTTCGTATATAAAAAACTGAGAGTTAAATTTTAAAATGTCGAAAAGTGGAAAAGTGAAATTTACTCATAAATTTTCTGGAATCGGAGCAGAGCCGCTTATCAGGATCCGGATACAAGAAGAAGGTCACGCGGCCTGGGATKAGGGGTTCGGTTGTGGARGGGTGCTTTGTTATCGGGAATCGGAGGATTTTAAAAGCATTTTGGGAAAGTTAAAAAAGGTGTATTTTTTATGTTTTAGGCGAGACAGCAGAAGAAGAAGAAGAAGAAGAAGAAGAGAAATAATATTATAAAGGATGTTATAGGATATAATAGGATAAAATGTGTTTGATTTGATTTGTTTTGTTTTGTTGGTGAAAATCTGGGGTTGAGATAATAATATTATTAAAATATTGTAAAAAATTAGAGGTTTTGAAGTACAGTAAAATTTATAATTTATTTTTATGCTTTTACATCCCTAGAGGAGATTATACAATTTTACTCGTTTTGTTTTTGAAATATTTCATTTGATAATGATTAAATCTACTTAGTTTTGACAATTTTCTTCAATGCTTTCAAATTTATTTATTTTTGTTGGTAATTAAAAGAAAGTTTCTAATCTTTGTTTTTTTATGTATTCTTAATTTCTCGGAATAGAATAACTAATTATACCGCAAAAGAGAAAGAACTAATGAAGTTACCAATTGTAATTTTTTTTTGCTTTTTTTATTCTGTTTGAATGTTTTTAATAAATAAAAAGAATACGAATATTTTAAATTTAAAGTAACTGATTATATTTTGTCGGAAAGAATAAAATTAAAAAAAATAACAAGTAAATATAAAAAGAGGAGTTAGAACTGAAGTTTTATTACCAATTGGATTGAAAAAAGAGTGGAATTAAATATTTATAATATTACAATAATAGAATAATAGAATAATAGAATATTAATTAAATATTCTTAATATTTTCTCCACTATAATCAGAAACATTGGATTCAAGAATACTTTCAAAAGTACCAATATTCTAGGAAATAATGAAAACAATCAAATAATGATGTAGTTTACACAAAAATTCATTGGTCTTTTCAGTAAAACTCGTTTCAAATTCTTCAACTTCTGATGAAAATGAGACAAAAACTTTCATCTTGCCCAGATTTTCAGCGGGTCTTTCACTCTTTCTGGAAGGGCCCTGCTACCGGGACAAACTGGGTTAATGTCTTTAAAGAGCCCATCGCGGCCGTGCTAAGCGGATCCAGATATGTCAGCTCGCGCGCTAACCTCAGTACAGCGGCATTGGATTCCAAATACTCTGCATACACCGGAGTCCAGCCACGCTCGGCTCCGCTCCTAACCGGACAATCAGTCATAGGAACGACCGTCGACGGAGATTGCTACAATCCGTCTCCAGCCACTTGAACAAACAACTGGAACTGTGGCTCATTCTTGTTTCAGAATTGCCGTTCGTATAGCTTTTTCGTATGGCAATCAGCGAGCGGAGATCTCCGCCAACCACTTCAATGGATCTAATTTACTAGTCGCACTCTCCTCAAAATGGCAAATGATATTTTTATTGATGTGGCTGTGCAGAATATGGGCTCCAAACCCGCACGGCTGGCTTTTAGTAATAAGCGTGTTACGTAATGCGAGTCCTCGTTTGCGGGTTGCGTATGCGAATAGAACCGTTCAAAGAATGTTTAATTTTGTATCTTTCTTTTATGTTTTTATGTTTTTATGTTTTTATTTTTTGTTTATTTCTTCAATCCATCTTTTATTTCATTCATCCATCAAAATCAAGTCAAATCAAATAATAATAATAATAATAATCATATTCAATTGAATATTGCTTTTACTTATTTTATTCTCTTTTGTGGTTTGGTTTCTGTTCGAGGATATAATGAAGAATCTTCCTGAGTTTTGTATTCTCTTAACTATCCAGCTTTTATCTGACAGTAATAATATACGTAATCTACGTAATATACATAATCTAAGTAATCTATCTTAACCTTATGAATATGTAACTCAGAATAATAAAGGAAATAATGAAGTAATAAAATAGTAAAATGTCAAAATTAATGAAATAATCTCCTTTTTTATTCAATAAATAATATATATATAACATTTCCTGATTAAAAGGTATTTAATAATGATCATTTAATTCTTTTTTATATTTTATTCAAAATTCTTTTAAAAGAAAAAATAATTACAGTATATGATATGAAACTTAAAAATATTAACATGTATTATTCAAAAAATGAAGAAGTAAAATCTAAAGCTAAAATTCAAATTCATATTCAATTTTAATTTTTGAAACTTCTGTCAATTTTATTCATTAATATTAATAATATTAATAATATTAATAATATTAATAATATTAATAATAATGGTTATGGATAATTTGAATTGGATTTCCGTTAATAATTTAACAAATAATTTTTCAAATAATATAAAATTTAAAAAAAATTTATTAATTGAAAAATCTAAGAATATTAAATTAAATTCAAATACTTTAAATTCTTCAATTACTTTAAATAATTTAACTAATTTAAGTAACTTAAGTAACTTAAGTAACTTAAATAATAAAATTAAATTAAATAATTTCTCAATTCAATTACGAAATGGAATTGGAATTAGAAAAGGAAGTGGAAATAAAAATTTAAATGTAAATGAAAATGGAAATGAAAATGTAACTGTAAATGAAAATATCATCGAAAATGAAAATGAAAATGAAAATGAAAATGAATTTATTAATAATCACATCAATACTAATAAAATTGATTTAATTGATCAAAATAATCAAGATAATTTTAATTCAAATTTCAACTCACCTAATAATTCTAATTTACATTCTGATATACTTTCTGATTTTAATTCAATTTCAAATTCAAATTTTCATTCAATTAAAACTATAGATTATAATAGTTTATTAACTCCAAGTATTCCAATTATTTCAAATGATTTTAATAATAATTCTATAAATAATACCTCAAATGAATTAGAATTCTTAGAATTAGATCCTTGGAATAATTTAGATAATTTAGATAATTTAAATTTAAATAATTTAATAATAAATTTTAAAAAATTTAATTCAAATTTATATAAATTAAAAAAACAATTTTATAATTATAATTCAAAAATTTCTTTATTTTTAATATATTCAAAAAATTTAAATTTAAATTATTATAATCTAACAAAACCATTTAATAATTTTGAAAATAAAATCTTACATATTTCTGATAAAATTAATTTTATTAATCATAAAACTATAAATTCAATAGAATCTTTAATAAATAATGAATTAAATTCATTTTTAGATTATTTTAATAATTTATTTAAAAATTTAAATTTAATTTCAATAAAAATTAAAAAATTATTTAATAAATTTTATAAAAATAAATTAAATTCAAATTATTTATTAATTAATGATTTACCTTTATTTTTAATTTATTTTAAAAAAATTATAAATTATTTAATTTTAAAATTTATTAATTTACAATCTTCAATTTTTTTTAAATTTTTAAATTCATTTAATTCAATAAAATTAATTTATAAATTTGAAATTTATGGTTATAATGAAATTATTAATCAATTTAATTTAAAAATTAAAATTCCAATAAAAAAAATTGAAAATTTTAATTTAATTAAAACTAAACAAATTTTTTTAAATGAAGATTATGAAGATGAACTTTATAAAGATTATGATTTAAAAATTCAAAAAAGAGAAAATTTAATTGAAAAAAATTCATATAAAGATTATTATAATAATAATGAATTTAATAATGAATTTAATGAATCCAATGAATCTGATTCTGATAAATCTAATGATGATAATTATGATAATGATGACAATCATTATGACGATAATAATGAAAGAAAACCAATTTTAATTCAAAAATCAATTAAATCATATTGTATTGTAAAATTTGAATTTATAGCTCAAAAAGAAACAGATTTATCACTGATTTTAAATGAAAAAATAAAAATTTTAGATAATTCAAATGAAAATGGTTGGTGGTTTGGTGAAAATAAATTTGGTAATAAAGGTTATTTTCCTTCAAATTATGTTCAATTACTTTAAATTATATATTCCTTATGTTTTTTATAGTCTTTATARATTATTATAATAATTCAATGATTATTAACTAGAATTGAATATTTAAGATTATTAGTATAATCAAATTCATCATTATTATCATCATCATCGTCATTATCATTTTGTTCAATAATATTTAGTATTTCCATGAGAATTTTTTCAAATTCTTCTGAATAAAATTTAATTTCACTATTTTCCATATGATTTGAGATACTATTATTATCAGTATTATTATTATTATTATTATTATTATTATTATTATTATTATTATTATTATTATTTAGATTATTAACTAAATCATTTTCTAAATCACTATCTAAATCATCAATAAAATCATCATCATCATCAAGATTATTGAGATTATTTAGATTATTATTAAGATTATTATTATTAAAATTATGATTTTTAAAAGCATCAGTTAATTTACTTATTGATTGATCTTCATTATTATTAATTACTTTAATTTTCAAATTCCAAATTTCATATAATTTTTCTTTATTTTTTTGAACTTTATGATTATTATTATGATGATTATTATGATTGTTATGACTATTGTAGTTATAGTTTGTATAATTATCTTCTTCTTCAGCTTCATATCCATARTTATCACTATCACTTTCATCACTTTCATTATTGGTATTGATATTATTATTTATTATTCCAGTCAGTGCATTATGAACACCTTTATCATATAATTTTGTTAATAAACCTCCCCATTTATAACTTCCATAAGAGTTATTATTATTATTAGTTTCATTATTATTTGTTATATGTTTCTGTTTTTTCTTTTTTTTCTTTTTAGATGATGATATTTCTTTAATTTTAAAGAATTTTATTGAAATTTTACAAATTTTATAATCATTGATAAAACTTGAACTATCACTTGAATTTAAATTTGAATTTGAATTTGAATTGAAATTATTATTATTATTATTATTATTATTATTATTATCATTATTAATATTTGAAATGTCATTTGAATTTAAAATTGGTATTGAATTGTTGTTATTATTTGTATTATTTACGTTGATATTTATATTTGAATTTGATGAATTGAAATTAATACTATCATATGAATTCAATAATGAACTTGAATTTCTCGTACTATTATTATTATTATTGATAGTATTATTATTATTATTATTATTATTATTATTATTATTATTATTATAATACTTATAAAATTTATTATTATTACTATTATTTAAACTAAAATATAAATCATTTACTTTATCATCAATTAATTGATTTAAATCAGGTAAATCAATACATGGATAACTTATATTCAAGAATTCTTTTAATTCAGGTTTTATATTAACTAATAATCTTTGAAAGAATATTGTATTAATGATTCCAGTTATTGAATCTTTTAAATATTCTTTTGGTATTTTAAAATTTAAATTATATTCCATTTTTTTATTTCTTACTTCATTACTTGAATCAGGAATATATGAATGTAAACTGTATGAATCAACTTGAGAATTAGTTCTTTTTGATAAGAGATTGAATAGCAGTGAGTTCTTGTTTGTTATAGTTCTTTTAGCTAGTTCTTCTAGCTATTGATTAGTTCATGAGATAGTTGATGATTATATTCCTGATGATTAATGATTAAAATACATATATTCAGTCCCTTAAATACAATGCAAATACAATACAAAACACTCAAATATACTCAATCACTGCTATTATTACTATTATTACTATTATTACTGCTATTACTGTTATTACAACTGACAGCAATGCCCCCAGCGGCCAATCAGCGCCAGCAGCGAGCTCTGCGCAGGCGCGAAACAGCAAAAGTTTGCCGCTGAAAAGAGCAAGAAAAGAAAAAAACAGAAAATAAACATGAAATAAAGAAAGAAATAAAGGCAAAAGAAAGAAAGAAGAAGAGCAAAACAATGGTCAAACAGTGAATATATTCCAGAATATATCTTATTTACATACTCAAATACAAGTTAGGAATTATAGATGTTGAGCTCTCAAGTCTGGTGTCTATTCTCCATATTCATTCACACTTCTTCTAGTAATAGTAAAAGTGCAAGATGAAATCAAAAATCCCAGCTCAATTTACTTCAGAATTCTTGATTAATGCAAACAACAACAATAACAATGGCGATAATAGGATAAGTAAGAGTTCAGATAATGTATTGGAAAAGAAAAGCTCCAAGGATGATAAATCAAAGAAACCAGAGAAAAGAACAATAGCTTGTTTAGCTTGTAGAAAATCAAAGGTAAAATGTATAAATTCTGGTGAAGCACCTTGTAAAAGATGTAAAAATCAAAATTATGAATGTATATTTCAAATGAGAATAAATAGTTATTCAATAAAAGATATTAAACCAGTAAAGGGTCCTAAAATCAAAAATATTAATAACTTTACCAATATTAGAAATGATCCTTTTATAATTACAGATGGCGTTAAAACTATTYCAAATACTATTTCATGTTTGCCAAAAACAAGTACAAATAATAATATTCAATCAAATCAATTAAATAAAGAAGTGTCAAAGAATGATGAAAACATTGTCAATAATYCTAAAGTTAATATTAATTCATCTACCCTTATATCAAATGTTTCAAATGAAATTGTTAATAATAATGAAAATATTGAAAATAATAAATGGAAAGGTTCTGTTGAAGCAAGATTAAATAAATTTGATACAACCTTAGATTCGATATTATCACTTTTAAAGAATCAGAATAATCAGAATAATCAGAATAATCAAAATAATCAAAATAATCAAAATGTACCTAATATACAAAATACTCCCAATATCCCTAATATACCCAATAATCAAATTATTAACCCAATTAATAGTCAACCCCCTAATACAATCTCAAATAACAATGTAAATTATACTCAAACTCCATTACAATATGATAATTTTGTAAATAATAATCAACAATTAAATAATAATTTTTGGAAAAATTCTAATTATTTAAATAATGTTTTCAATTCATCTACTTTAAATACTAATAATATTATCAATAATAGTAATAATAATAATCAAATAAAAAGAAATTTCAATGAAATTAATAATCAAAATWATAATCAAAATAATCTTATACCGACAAATAATTTAATTAATGATAATAAAAATATAATAAATAAGAGAATAAAATTACCTTCAATTAAAAATTTAAATCTTACTTTACCAAATAATTTCCCAGGAAATAATATTCTTGAAAATAATCTTTATAGTAATAATAATGAAATTGAAATTGAAAATTCAAATGAAAATGACAATGAAAATGAAAATGAAAATATTTCTATAAAAGATTTATTATCATTTGATTCAGTTATTGAAATTTTTAAATATTTTGATAAATATTTATCTCCACAATTATTTGGCTTTAATATAAATAATTTTGATTTAAAATTAATTTATATAAAATCTCCATTATTAATTTTAATTATTTCTTTAATTACTTCAATTCATTTTAAAAAATTYAATAATAAAACTAAAATTATTAAAAAAAATTATTTAAATGAATTATCAAAATTAATTTATAATAATGATGATTATAATATTGATTCATTATTAAATTTAAATAATGAAGAAAATTCAAATTTTGAAAATAATTATAATTTAAAAAATTTTGAAAAAATTTTAGAAAAAGAATATAATGAATATCATGATAATATTAATAGTAAAAATTGGAATAATTTATCTAAAAATGAAAAAATCAAAGAAATGATAAATATTAATGAATTTAAAAATTTTAATAATATTTTAGCTTTATGTATAAGTAGTTTTTGGTTTGAAAATCATGAAAATTTAATTTCAATTGCAATTCAATTATTTTCAAAAATTAAATTTATTGATAATAAAAATAAATTAAATAAAATTTCAAAATCTTATATAAGTGAAATTGATAAATTTAAATTATGGTATTTATTATATTTATTTGATAATCAAAAGAATTTCATTAGAAACTTTTCAAGTAATGGAAATGATAGTAATAATAATCAAAGTAATAATCATATTCATAATCAAAATAATAATTTCAATCATAATCATAATCATAATAATAAATTCAATAATTTTAATAACAATAGTAATAATAATAATTTGAATAATAATAACATAAATAATAAAAATAATTTAATACTTTTCAAAAGAGGTAAAAAATTATTAATATCAAATAAAGAAAATAATATTATTATACATAATGATAATTTTCGAGATAAATTATTATTACATACTAATGATAATAAATTTGATTGTAAAACATTAAATGATGAATTAATTAAAATTAAAATTAAATATAATGATTTTAGATTAATTTCTCAATTAGAATATAATTTAGCATTAAATAATTTATTTGATAATAGTATAAATAATAAAAATAATAATATAAATTCAATTGAATTAATGGAACCTAAAAATTTTGGTATACCATGGGAAACAAATCTTGATTTAGATAAATGGATGGTAAATTGGACATTTTTATTAACACCTTTAGAAAATAATAATTCATGGCCAATGAAATCTACATTGATTTATTATCATTTTGCTAGACTTCATATTAATGGAAATTTTATTAGGAAAATAAAAAAAATTAAAAATGAAAGAAATTCAAATAATTTTGAAGAAGAAAGTGATACTGATACTGATACTGATACTGATACTGATACTGATACTGATACTGATATTGATATTGATATTGATAGTGACAATGAAAGTGATAAAGATAGTGATAATGAAAAATATAGTAGTAATGATAGTAATTTAAATCTGAATGATAAAAAATACTCTATTAAAAGAAAGAAAAGATTTCATTTCCATAAACATAATAAAACTAATAATAATAGTAAAGAACAAGAAATAACTAGATATCAAAATGATTCTCAAAGAAGAATAATTGCAAGTGAAGAAATTGCATTGGCATCAGCTAAGACATTATTAGAATTAATTTTAAATAATGAAGATATTATTGAAAATTTAAGATTTTCACCAATTCATATTTATGTAATGATTTATTATGCATGTTTATATTTATTGAATAGTGATTCAGAAGAGAAAGAACTTTCAAAAGATAATAATAATAATAATAATAATAATAATAATAAAGAAAATAGCACTGATGATATAAATGAAGATTATTTGAACTTATTAATATTGATAAAAAGTGTTTTAAAAGTTATTAATAGTAATTTACCTACAGATAAAGAATTTGGAAAAARATTAATTAAAAAAATGAATAATATGGTGAATTTCAAATACTCAGAGCTTAAACTAAGATCCAAAACACTGAGCAGAGATCATAACAATGCTACCAATGATCAAAACATGAAGAAAATCGAGCTTCTTGAAGATGATTCAGCTGATTCTGGTGCTTCTGGTGCTGAAATTGCGTCGCTTCAGGCGCTTCTCAACGGAGGCAGGCCCCGGAAAGGACCGGAATCCATTTCCGCATGGCCTGGATTTGACCATGGGCATCCGTAGCTGATCCAGAGTTAAATCCGTGTTTGTCCGTGTATTTTATCCGTCTTCTTTCAATTTTACAAGGAAATTGCAAATCCGCGCATTTCCTTTTTTTTCCGTGTTTGTTTTTCATTGCTTCTTGCATTTTTAAGCATATTTAAGCATGCTTAAGCATACTTAAGCATACTTAAGCATACTTCAGCTTTATTAGACAGCCAGACTAGTGAGTCATTAGACAAAATTCGAAACTGACAGGGAATTCCCCATAGAAATACTCACTTCTCGGAAGTTTTATCCTCTTTGTMTTGGGGTTGGCCAATTAAGTCACTGCAATTTTTCATTTTCATTTTTTGTTTACTGGCGCACAACGAGTCGAATTTGTCAATGAAAATATTTTTTTTTTTCTTTTTGCTATAGAATTTAAAATCGAGAAATTTAGAATAGAAACTGTTAAAAGGTCTTTTGAATTCCTCAAAATTTCATTTGTTTTTTTATCTTGTTTCAATTAAAATTATAAATTATTCATTCCATTTTTAATTAAATAAATTTCTTTCTTGGTTTTATATATTTTTAAACTTATTAACTAAGAATCTCAAGAATATTGTTTTTATGCAATTATTCACTAATCAAGTTACTGACGTATGTGATAATAATAATAATAATGATAATGATGATTTGAAAATTATTTCAAAGTTTATTTAGATTTAATATCTTAAGTTTCTAACTGAAAGTTTCGATGATTTAAATATCCTCTTAAATAAAAAAACTAAATACTAACTATTGTTTTTTTAAAAATATTTTCATATTAATATAAATATAGGATTATATTTCAGATCACGTTTGGAAAGCATTTTCACCATGATTGGAAAATTATTATTAAATTCAAAAATTTCAAATCCTATTTTAAATAAAACTTTTTTAAATAAAAGTATTTTCAATAAATCTTTAATATTAAAAAATTATCGTAATTTAGCAACTGTTAAATCAAATGGTACTGGTTTAGATAGAGCCACTTTTACAATTAGAAATGGTCCAATATTTAATGGTTATTCATTTGGTGCAAATAAAAATATAAGTGGAGAAGCTGTTTTCACCACTTCTTTAGTTGGATATCCTGAATCAATGAGTGATCCTTCTTATAAAGGTCAAATTTTAGTTTTTACTCAACCTTTAATTGGTAATTATGGTGTACCTTCATCAAAAGTTAAAGATGAATATAATTTAATAAAATATTTCGAAAGTCCAAATGTTGAATGTATTGGTATAGTTGTTGCAGATGCTGCATTGAAATATTCTCATTGGACTGCTGTTCAATCTTTAGGTGATTGGTGTAAAGCTGAAGGAATTGCTGCAATTTCTGGTGTTGATACAAGAGCAATTGTAACTCATTTAAGAGAAGTTGGTTCTTCTTTAGCTAGAATCTCAATTGGTGAAGAATATGATGCTGATGAAGATGAAGCATTTGTTGATCCTGGTTCAATAAATCTTGTACATAAAGTTAGTACTAAAGCTCCATTTCATGTTGAATCTCCAAATGGTAAATATCACGTTGCAGTAATTGATTGTGGTGTTAAAGAAAATATTTTAAGATCTTTAGTTTCAAGAGGTGCTTCTGTTACTGTATTTCCATATACTTATCCAATTCAAGATATTGCTTCAAATTTTGATGGTATATTTATTTCAAATGGTCCTGGTGATCCAACTCATTGTTCAACAACTGTTTATAATTTAAAATCTTTAATGGAATCTTCTTATAATGGTCCAATTTTTGGTATTTGTTTAGGTCATCAATTATTAGCTTTAGCTTCAGGTTCAAAAACAATTAAATTAAAATATGGTAATAGAGCTCATAATATTCCTGCTTTAGATTTAACAACTGGTAAATGTCATATAACTTCTCAAAATCATGGTTATGCTGTTGATGCTTCAACTTTACCAACTTATTTTAAACCATATTTTATTAATTTAAATGATCAATCAAATGAAGGTATGATTCATACTTCAAGACCAATTTTCTCAACTCAATTTCATCCTGAAGCAAAAGGTGGTCCATTAGATTCTTCTTTCCTTTTTGATAAATATTTTGGTTTAATTGATCAATATAAAATTAATCAAAAAGAATTATATGGTGCTCAAAATTTAGATAATAGACCTGATAATCTTTTGATAAATATTTTACCAAAAGAACGTGTCAAATAATTTGATTAATTCAAAAAAATAAAATACATTATATACAATCTTTCATGATCTTTAGTCATTCTTAGTTTCTCTTTTTTTTCTTTTTTTACGTTCTCTTTTTATTTCTTTCCTTTAATCAAAAACATTTGCATATAATCATTACCGTAAAAAATCATAATCCAAGGATATTTTCTTTCACTTTATCGAYATGTCTTAACATACAGTATATATATTTCGTGATCATACTAAATCGCGTTTGAAATTATAAAACGTTATTATTTTAATAAATATCATTTATTCAATTRTAAAAATATAATGTTTCCAAATACAGCAATCTGTTTATCTTTTTATTTATTGCTCAAAAAATAATAACTTTTTTCAGTTAAGCTTATTTTCTTTCAAAATATTGATTCACTTTGATGATCAACTCTTCCTCAATTTTAATTATTTATAARTAAACAGCTTAAATACTCAATTCAATTCAATACGTGTAAAAACTATATTTCAAAATGACTGAAGAAGTTAATAAAAAAAGAAAAGACTCAATGGAGTTATATTCACCAAAAAGAATGAAATTATCACCAAATATTTCCACTACTCATCCCAATTTAAACTTATATGATACTTACATATCCAATTTGGCTGATAAATCTTATAGGAAATCAATTTCATCGCCATCATATTCTGTCAAAGAAGATAAACCACAATCTCCCGAAAATAAACCATCTTCTCCCATTTATTCACCAACTACTCCTCAAAAATATAAACCATCTTCTCCTTCTTATTCACCAACATCTCCTTCTTATTCACCACCACCTCCTACCTGTTCATCTACTTCTCTTAAAGAATATAAATCATCTTCTCATTCGTATTCACCAAAATCTCCTAAAGAAGATAAACAAAATTGTTCAGAATATAAGTCATCTTTTTCTAAAAAATTTGAGTTGCTCTTGAGAAGAAATGAATTATATTTTTCCAGAAACCATAAAGCACCGTTAAAGTACAGACCATATTCCTTTGAAAGATATTCATCATATTTAAAAGATAAATCATTTCCCTCTAAAGATTTTTTTATACCAGATTTAGATTCAACTGAAGATTTTACTTCAAACTYAAATTCAAAGACAAATTTTAGTGAAACAATTTTGAAATCTAGTGCTCAAATTTCTACTGATTCCAAAGATAGCAACGTTCCTGAAATGCACTCTTTTCCAAATATTGAACAAACCAAATATGCTCAAGCTAGTAAAATATATCGCTCTATTTTTTATTTGATAAAGTCAATAAATATAATTATAGATCGTTGCCCTAAGAAAACTTAACTAGAGATGCAAAATTATTAGCTCTTAGAAGCCCACAATTTTTTTTAGCTGCTGAATTAAAAGAATTATATCGCAATAAGAAATTGCCTATTTTTGATACTATTTTGAAAATAAATAGTTCTTCAAAATCTGATTCAATTTTAAATACAAATTTCAGTAGAGTAACTTTGGGAGCTAGTGCTCAAATTTCTACTGATTCCAAAGATAGCAACGTTCCTGAAATGCACTCTTTTCCAAATATTGAACAAACCAAATATGCTCAAGCTAGTAAAATATATCGCTCTATTTTTTATTTGATAAAGTCAATAAATATAATTATAGATCGTTGCCCTAAGAAAACTTAACTTGAAAAGTTTTTATCTCAAAATAATTTTGAAAGAGATGCAAAATTATTAGCTCTTAGAAGCCCACAATTTTTTTTAGCTGCTGAATTAAAAGAATTATATTGTAATAAGAAATTACCTATTTTTGATGCTATTTTGAATTTTGATGGCGCTCCGATTAAAAAGGTGAATATCCACCACCATTACCAAAAATTCAAGATAAAAAATTAATTTTTAGAGTATTCACTCATAAATCAATTGCATCTCTTTATATTTTGACCGAAGAACGCCCTAGTCTATCCAATGAAGCTCTAATATTTCTTGGTAGTTCAGTTTTTAGTCATCTTATAACTTTATTATTAATGGAAGAATTCCCAAATTATAATCAAGAGCAATTAACAAAAAGAAGAGCAAAATTAATAAGTATTGAAACTCTTTTAGAATTTTCTAAAATTTATGGTTTACAAGAAAAACTTAAGTATATTAATAATGATAATTTCAAAAAGGAATCTCATAAGCACTTTGCAAATGTATTTGAAGCTTATATTGGAGGTGTTATAACTAAAGCCCAAAGAGATAATAATTATTCAGAAGYATTTGAAAATTTAAAAGATTGGTTAAAAGCTTTATATAGACCATTTTTTGATAATGAAAGTAAAGAAGTTGAAGAAATTTTAAAAACGATAGAATTTTTTATCAAATATAAAGGAGTATTTCCAAAAGATTATCTTCATAATTTGTTGGAACTGCTTTAAATTTTCCAACTTATTCAACTATTCAAGAATCTGACGGTCAAAAATTAAAAGCAATAGTAAAATGTTATTTTGAAAGTATGGAAATAAACTGCGCTTCTAATTTTGCTACACTTCAGGCACTTAAAGATACCCAACCATTTAATAGGGTTAATAACTGTATTTTTTCGAATAACAAGCTGCAAAAATATAAATGAATTAAAAAATTCGAGAAGAAACACTGGATTAATGACTAGCTCAAATCCTGCTCAATAAATACTTGGTAATGCTAAAGTTCTTTTATGAGAATTTGCTTTAAGCAAGAAAACACAGGCGCAAAACATTTCAGCGCGATTAAACAGAAAAAAAGAATTTGCACGCATCACAAGCCACGGAAAATTAACCACGGAAAAAAAMAACCCAATCCCACTTTGAAAGTGATGCTCAAATAACAGGAAAAAATACCCTCATAACAGGATTCTCAACAGTTTCTTGATAAGAATTCAAGGTTTCGGAATATTAAATATGGTTATCTTTAGTTTAATAAGCAGTCTTCAAATTTTTTAATAATTGATAGTATTTTAAAAAAATAATCAATTGATTTAAAGTGATTAGACTGCCTAAAACAAGTAACAAAATTTAATTTATAGCTCATTACCAGAAATTACCCAACTAATGAATATACTCTAATTGTTATACTACATCTGAATATAGAATTAATACTAATAATAATAGTCTTTGTTAAAAAAATGGGCAACATTAACTGTATTTAGGGATAAACCTCTAGAAGCAGGATTTAAACATTCTCGAGTGAAGATCTTTATCGAAAAAGTGCTGGAACTCAGTTATTGAAAGAACTTTTTCTTCATTTCACCAACATTAAGCAATYTAATTGTTAAATAATGTCGTCGATTTTAAAGGCTATTGATTCTGRTGAATTTGATGATTTTAATTCCATTGAAATTTCATTTTGGATTATTGAAATGTCTTAACATATAGGGATTATGTAATCTCGCTAAACCGCGTTTTTAGAGCGTTTAAAATTATTTACCGTTATTTATTTTTCGTTATTTTATTAAATATATTTATTTATTCGATGATAAAAATTTATTAGATTTGAATAATTCCAAGTACAAAAAGTTTATTTATCTAAATTATTTATTGTTTCAAAGATATCAACACTTTTTATTTAAGGTAATTGTTTCAATAATTTGATTCATCATTTTAAAAATTAATTGTTCTTCAATTTTCAATATCAGTAAATAAGCAATTTAAATAATAACTCAATTCAATTTAATCATAAAATATCAAAATGACTGAAGAAGTGAATAAAAAAAGAAAATATTCAATGGATTTACATTCACCAAAAAGAATGAAATTATCTCCAAATATTTCCACTGCTTCTTCTTATCAAAATTCAAGTGTTTTTTCTTCTGGTTTACCTGATAATTCAATTAGAAACTCAACTTCACCGCCACCATATTCTTCTAAAGATTATTCACTACCACATTTAGATTCAACTAAATACTCAAATTCCACTTCTACATCAAATTCCACTTCTACATCAAATTCCACTTCTACATCAAATTCCACTTCTACATCAAATTCCACTACAAATTCAATTAAAACTTCCAATGAAACTACTTTGGGATCAAGCGCCCAAACTTCTATTGATTCTAAAGAGAATATTATTCCTGGAAAGAACTCAATTTCAAATATTGAACAAATCAAATATGCTCAAGCAAGTGAAATTTGTCGTTGTGCTACTCATTTAGTAAATTCAATTAAATTAATTATAAATCAATGTCCTAGTAAAAGTGAGCTTGAAAAGTTTTTAACTCAACCAAATCTTAAAAGAGATGCAAAATTATTAGCTCTAAGAAGACCACAATTTGCTTTAGCCGCCGAACTAAAAGAATTATATTGTAATGAAAAATTAGCTATTTTTGATGATATTTTAAATTTTGATGGTTCTCCAGAACATTCTAAAATTACTCCAATTGCTTCTTCTATACTTGAAATTAAAAAAGAAGATGAAAAAAAAAATATTAATAAATCTAAAAATCATAAATTATTTGACTATAAAAATTATAAAGGTGAATATCCACCACCATTACCAAAAATTTATGATGAAGAATTATTAATTAAAGTATTTACTCATAAATCAATTGATCCAACTACTTTTTCATCCGATCAAAGAACAAGATTATCAAATGAAGTTTTTGAATTTCTTGGTGATTCAATTTTAAATAATCTTGTAACTTTATTATTAATGGAAGAATTTCCAAATTATGATCAAGATCAATTAACAAAAAGAAGAGCAAAATTAGCAAATAATGAAACTCTTTTAGAATTTTCTAAAATTTATGGTTTACAAGAAAAACTTAATTATATTAATAATGATAATTTTAAAAAGGGATCCTATAAACTTTTTGCAGATGTATTTGAAGCTTATATTGGTGCTGTTATAACTGAGGCTCAAAGARATAATAATTATTCAGAAGTATTTGAAAATTTAAAAGATTGGTTAAAAGTTTTATATAGACCATTTTTTGATAATGAAAGTGAAGAAAATGAAAAACTTTCAGAAATAGAGCAATTTTTAATCAAATCTAATGGATTACCACCAAAAGATTATCTTTATAATTTAATTGGAACTGCTTTAAATTTTCCAATTTATTCTACTATCCAAGAACCAGATGGTCAAAAAACAAATGCAATAGTAGAATGTTATTTCAAAGGTACAAACATAGGTCGTGGTGAAGGTCAAAATAATAAAATTGCAGGTAATAATGCTGCACTTCAAGCTTTTAAAAAAGAAGCGTTAATGGATAAATTTGCAGAAGAAAAAGCTTTATATACTGCAGAAAAAGAATCAGAAAGTTCAAAAAAAAATTTTGGTACAAATGGTGGTTTTCCTTCATCTAATTCTTCATCAAATGAATCTAGTAGTAATAAACGTTCTTCAATGCCGCCAAGTTCTGCAAATGGAGTAACATTTGGAGATAGATTAAAACCTGTGATTAAAGATTGTTTTGAATTACCAATGATTTCAGAAAATGATATTGATAAAGGTGCTAAAGGTAGATTAAATACAGCTTTATCAAGAACTGGTAAACGTATTCCATTATATGAAAGTATAAAAATYGGAACTTTAATGAAAACAACACTTTTTCTTGAAGGAATTCCAGTTTGTGCAGCAGTTGATTCAAATAAACAAAAATCAAGTCATAGGACTGCAATGTATGTTTTAAGTAGAGAAGATATTATGAATTTAATATATGATGATGGTCTTCGATCTGTTATTTAATTGATTTTTTTTTAACTACATTTTTTAAAATTGTTATATTTATTATTATTTTTAATTTTTTATTTGGTTTTATTGAGTTTTTATTGATTTTTGGATTAAAGAGTAAAAAAAAAAATCATTTTAAAGGTATATATACTGTATATATATATTTATATATTTCTTAGCTTTTAGAAATAGGTTCTTCTTCTGGAGCACTATCTGTATCACTATCATTATCACTATCACTATCACTGGAATAATCACCAGTTAATGGCACATATTTCGGTATTATATTATTTTTCATTTCATCTTTAAATTTATTTTTATTTTGTATATTTTGTATTGAATTTGATTGATTTTCCATTTTTATATCTTTGAGATTATTATTTAACTCTTTAGTATTTGATTTGATATTATTAGTTTCAGATTCAATTTCAGATTCATTTTCAGAATTTGATTCAGATTCAGATTCAGATTCAGATTCAGATTCAGATTCAGATTCAGATTCAGAACTTGAATCTGAGCTTGAGCTTGAATCTGAATTAGAGTTATTTGAATCAGAGTTATTTGAATCAGAGTTATTTGAGTTTGAATCTGAAATTGAATTTAAATAATTTAATTTTGAAATAATTTGAATATTATTAAATTGATTTAAAGTTGAAATATATAAAGTTGGGAATTCAATAATTGTTAAACCATTTAAAATATCAAAAAAAGTTTTATTTTTATTAATTTCATTATTAATATTATCAATTAATTTAATTAAAATATAATTTGAATTTTTTTTTAATTTTGTTTTAAAATAAATATTATAAGAAGGTAATGGATAATTATTATTGAAATGTAATTCAATATCTTCTTTTTTTATTGACTTTAAATTTTCATTTWMATTTGATTTCAATTTCAATTTCAATTTCAAATCTGAATAAGATTTTGAGAGATATAATTTTTTATGATTTTTAAATAAATAATTTTTAATATTTGTTGAATCAATGAGTTTATTTATGAATAATTTTTTAAAATCTTTAAAATCTTTAAAATCTTTAAAATCTTTTAAATTATTTGAGTTATTTTCAATARKATTAAATTGATTAAAATTATTTGAAAAAATAAATTCAATTGACCAAAAAAAATCTTTTGAAGTTGAATTTTTATAATCAAAACCAGATTTATTTAATAAAGAATTTTTCATACCATAAGGTAATTTAATAATTTTATAATTTTTTTCTTCATAAGTATATAAATTATTATTAATTGAAATATAATAACCATTATTTAATCTTTTTCTTGAAATTTTATTATTATTATTATTATTATTATTATTATTATTATTAATTTTGGTAATTTTTTTTTTAAGTATTGAATTTTTTAAATTTATAAAAAATTCATCATTTTTTAAAATTTCAATATTTCTATTAATTTTTAATAAAAAATTATAATCTCTTTGAATAATGATATTATTATTTTTTAAAATTGAATTATTTATATAATTTAAATTATTTTTTAAACCATTACATTCAAATTGAAGTTTATGATTTTTATTACAAATTAATGAACAAGTTTTAAATTTACATAAAGGACATTTATATTTAAATTTATTTATATGACAAATTTTACATAAATCTTGAAATTTTATATCTTTATTGTTATCATTTTTGTCTTTATTAGTATTTTCAGTATTAATATTATTATTTATTTGATCTTTATTCATTTATTAATTAATTCAATAGTTGTTATTTGTTATTTAATAGACCTTTATTTTATTTTATTTAGTTTAGTTTATTTTATTTTTTATTTGATTTAAAATTAAATTTTTATAAATCAAAACCGGATAAGTTTATTCCGGTAACGGCACGTGATTGTCTAGTTTTAATCCGTTGTTTTAATTTTAATCACAAAGATTAAATTATAAATTTGGCTGCATTTCAATTAACTAAATAATTATCAATAAACAATTAATAATAATAATAAKAATAASAATAAGATTAAGAGATTAAGAGAATAGAATTGGAATAAATAATAAAATGGTGAGTATATATGTATTGAAGATTAAATAAGGAATGTAATGAGTTTGAATATAAATACTAATAATAATAATATATAATAGTCATCAAATACAGGAATTCAAACACTTTTAAAAGCAGAAAGAGATGCACATAAAATTGTAATTGAAGCAAGAAGTTATCGTACAAATAAATTAAAAGCAGCAAAATTAGATGCATTAAAAGAAATTTCAAATTATAAAGAAAAAAAATTTAAAGAATTAAAAAATTTTGAAATTGAAAATATTGATGTTAATGATAATGCAGATAAAGAATCTTTAAAAATTATTAAAAGAGAAATTGAAATTTTAAATAAAACTGCAAATGATAAAAAAAATGAAGTTATTAAATTATTATATAATGCAATTATTAATCCAACACCTGAAATTCATATTAATTTTAAATAAATTGAATATTTATTTATTTATTTATTTATTTATATATATATATATATAATTATTATAATTAATTAAACTTTTCTTGATTTAAATTTAATATCTTTTTTACCGCTGATAGTTTTTTCACTATTTTCACTATTTTTACTAATTTTCTCAGTATTTATATTATTTTCATTTTCATTTTCATTTTCATTTTCATTTTCATTTTCATTTTCTTTTTCTTTTTGTTTTTTTAATTGAATATTTTTTCTAGCAGTATTTTGAATTTTTAAAATTCTTTCAGATTTTTGAATTAAAATAAATTGATGAATTTGAGCTAATGAAAATGCAATAATACTTAAGAATATAATTCTATAAAATAATGGAAATTCATTTAAAAATTCATTAATTGAAACAATATAATATAAAATTATTGCAGAATATTTATTTAATTTATTTAAAATTTCTTTAAAAATTTCATCCATTTGAATTTATTATTTATATTATTAGTTACTAGTTATTAGTTATTAGTTATTAGTTATTAGTTATGATTGAATTGAATAGAAATGAATTGTTTTCAATGGAATGAAAATGAACAAAAATGAATAAGAATGAAATCAACTGAAAATTCTTTTATTTCTCATGGGAGATAAGAGAAAGGGAAGGGAAAAGGGAAAAGGAAAGGGAAAAGGGCAGTGGTTACGCTGTGCTTATGTCAGCAGTGAGCTAAACTTAATCAACTTCTTCTGGCTCTGAAGTTGGCTGATTGAGTGAGTGGGTGAGTGATTGTTGTTTGAGTGAGTGATTGTTTGAGTGTTGCTGTTTCGTTGGTTGGCGCAAGTGGAAAAAGAAAAATGGTTTTATAACTGCAAAAAGAAACGACCCCGGACAGGATCGAACTGTCGATCTTGAGATTACCTGCCAGTTAACTGGCTTTTAACCACTAACAGTCTCACGCCTTAGCCAGCTTGGCCACGGAGTCATTTACACATCAAAATTAGAAACCTTTAACTATGGTAGCTGCAAAGTATCCTTTTATATTCTTATCGTATAATTTTTGACTTTATTTACCGCTGAAGTATAGATAAGGTTGCTACTTAAGATACTACTTAAGATACTATAGATACTATACTTAAGATACTTAAGATACTAAAGATACAGAATATACTCAATGCAATAGGAAAGAACATGGAGATAAAAATGGAATTGAATAGTGGTAATGTATATGACAATGACAATGACAATGATAATGATAATATAAGTGACATTGGCGACGTAAGTGATATAAGTGATACAATTGATGATTTAAGTGATGATGATATTGAAGATGATAATGATATTATTGAAAATGAAGAAGAAATTAAATCATATCCAAATTCAATATTTACAACTTTTGGTATGTTTATAATTGATGAAATTCATTATTCAAATTCATTAATTAAAAGTAAATATAATATAATTGGTGGTGGTGGTACATTTGCAATAATTGGTTCAAGAATTTCATTATCTTATAATAATAATAATACTAMAAARTGTTCATGGATTTTAGATAAAGGTAAAGATTTTCCAAAAGATATTGAAAATGAATTAAATTTATTAAATACTGGAATTATAAAAAGATTAAATTTAAATAGATTTACAACAAAAGGTTCAAATATTTATTATGATAATGATTTAAGAAAATTTAAATATTTAAATAAAAAAAAAAGAATAAAATTTAATCAAATTTTAAAATTTAAAAATATTTTAAATTCAAAATCTTTTCATTTTATTTGTTCAAATGATAGAATTTATAAAATTTTAAAAAATTTTAAAAATTCAAATTTAAAYTTAAATTTAAATTCAATAATTCTTGCTTGGGAACCAATACCAAATGATTTTTCAATTTTAAATAATTTTAAAAAAATTATGAAAAAAATTAATATTTTTTCACCAAATTCTGAAGAAGCTTCTAGATTTTTTAATATTAAAGAACCTAAAAATAAATTAGATTTACAAAAATTAGCTTATAAATTTAAACCATATTTAAATAATAATAAAAATTTTAAAAATAAATGTGGTATAATTTTAAGATGTGGAAAATTTGGTTGTTTTATTTTATCAAATAATAATAAATCATATTCAAATTGGTTACCAGCTTATTATAATGATGATAATAACAATAATAATAACCAAAATAAAATTATTGATCCAACTGGAGCTGGTAATACATTCTTAGGTGCTTTTCTTACAACTTTTATATTATCAAATTATAATTGGGAAATTTCTGGAATTTTAGGTAATATTGCTTCTTCTTTTACAATTGAACAAATTGGTATACCAAAATTATCAAAAAAATTTAATTCAATTGAAAATTCAAATTCAATTGAAAATTTTTGGAATAATGATACTTTATATAATAGATTAAAAATTTATTTATCTTTTTTTAAATCTTCATATACAATTGATGAAATTATGAATATTTTAAAATCAAATAATTAATTAATTCATATATAAATAAAAACAGTAAAATTTATTTTATTAAATTACATACAGCTTTAAAACTATTAAGTAAATAGTTGTAAAGTTACCAAATGAAAAAAAAAAAAAAATATTATAATTAACATTAATAAAAGCGTGACTCCGTGGCCAAGCTGGCTAAGGCGTGAGACTGTTAGTTGTTAAAAACTAAAAACTTGTTAACTGGCAGGTAATCTCAAGATCGACAGTTCGATCCTGTCCGGGGTCGTTTATTTTTGCAGTTATAAAAACATTTTTCTTTTTCCACTTGCGCCAACAAACAACAATCACCCACCCACTCAAACACTCACTCACTCACTCACTCAAACACTCCATCGTCAGTCAGTCAACAATCGTCACTCAGCCAACTTCAGAGCCAGAAGAAGTTGATTAAGTTTAGCTCACTGCTGACATAAGCACAGCGTAACCACTGGCCTTTTCCCTTTTCCCTGTTCCCTTCCCTTTCTCTTACCTCCCATGAGAAATAAAAGAATTTTCAGTTGATTTCATTCTTATTCATTTTTGTTCATTTTCATTCCATTGAAAACAATTCATTTCTATTCAATT